>JAGXJF010001951.1:0-125647 GCA_019208055.1 Stipa capillata | reverse complement strand
TCTTGCTGTAACACTTGATCTTTCTCCTCGTCACCATGACATATCCAACGTGTATAACCTGACATGAAACCCTTAAGCGCCAGGTGTACTGTCACCCTCCCTCTCGTATCGAACATTAGCAAATTTTTGCAATCGTGACACGGACAACAAATCTTCGTGCCACCTTTTCTCCTCATATCTCGCTCGGCGACATCAAGAAACTCATTCAAAGCCATAGCCCAACTCTCTATCGCCCGGTTGTCATACATCCAACTGCGATCCATCGATCAATCCCTACGACACGAAACTAATCAGTTCAACGAAAAAGTACAAAACACTAGGCCTCGGCTCGATGACCGGAAATCGCATAGCAACTGTTGTCTCCGCTCAATGGCCGGCAATCACATCAAATACATATACAAGATGAAAAGAACACTTTTGTATCTTATTCATCCAAAGAGAGCATTATTACTGAGCGCTAGCGATCTTTTCGGTGAGGGAATGGAACTCCGGGGAGGAAAGAAAGATCTATGGAGAGAGTGAGAGGAGGAAGAGATGAGAGATCTTGTTGGGTTGGAGAGAGAGAGAGACCTAGAAATAGGTGAAGAAATGGGAGAGTTTGGGAAGGAAAATGTAATGACCCAAATCTTAAACACACGAGATCAGTGAAGATCATCGTGTATAACCGAATTCCTTCGCATAACACGCATGCATATAGGTATTGGCGCATCGAATATCCAATTTAAAACATGTTGCGTTAGGGCAATCACAAACTCTAATGACTGGGGTCAGATTCTCTGGGTGCAATTAAGCTAAAATGTCTATTTAAAGGAATTACTAGAAGAACTAAACACACACATATATATATATATATATATATATATATGTATATATATACAAATTTTCAACGAAAGTTGTCAAACTGATTAATGCTAAATTCTGCTTAAACATTCCTTCCACTGTTCATCCTCAGCATCAAATTAAAGCTCCAACAAAGCTATGCTAACTTACCAACATTTAGAGCAGTTGTCTATGACTTAAGAAACCTGTACAAGTTTTCAAATTTTAAAATCATTTGAGCTAGTTTTCCTTCAGTTTCAAATCTATAACTCCCCGTGCTGGGCCGAAACCCATGCCTGCCACCGCCCCAATTCCCTTCTTCTCCTTTCTCTCCCCAACTCCTTCTTCCCCTATTTTTTTCCCATTGGTCGGTGCCTCCAAAAAAACCGCCGCCAACCCTGTGCGCCTCCCGGCTGAGCCTTGCCACCTCCGGCGAGCCGCCGCGGGCGTCGCTGCTCGCCAGCTCCACCCCGCGCCGCCTTGCCGCTTGCCGGACCGAACCGCGTCACCGCTCCACTGCCCCACGCGCGCGCCGCTCCCCTCGGCTGCTCCAGCGCCGCCTCGCCCTTGCAACCGCCACCACCACCGAGCGCCGCTGCCGCCGGGCTCACTCGCTGCTGGCCACCCCCGCCGGCCTCCTCTTCCCCGCCCTGACCCTAGCTCGCCACGGCCGCCCTTGCAGATCCGCCCCATCTGGCCTAGGCCCAACCGCCGAGTGCCTCCGAGCCCGAGCTCTACCTCCTCGCCGGCGCGCCAACCTCCTCTCCATCGCAACCACCATCCTCGGCCTCTTCACCAATCCCAAGCCACCGTAGCTCTTCCTCAGCCCAATTGCCGCCACCGTCTCCGTCTCCAGCGGAGCCACGCCGTCGTCTTCCCGGAGCTCTCCTTCCTCCTCCGCTTCTACTCCTGTCCACCGCTGGCTTCGTCTCCGATTCCAGCAAGGGTTCAACGGTATACGCCAAGGACTCCACCCGTGCGGCGACTTCCCCAACTCCGACCAGCCCCCACCGGCGCCTCTGTTCTCCCCGGCGCATGCTCAAGCCCCAACCATCTTCTTCAACAAGCTGACCGTGTAGCTCCTCCCCAAGCTGAGCTGCTAGCTCTAGCATTTCATCACCGGTGGTGAGCAACACTCAGCCCTTTTCCTTTCTCCGGTGATGCAAACCGTTGGGAGCAACGACCAAGGACTGCTGCATTTGTTTAAAATGTACCTACTGAGCTATTAGTCAATTGAACCAGTGAACAAACTTAATTAGTGATTGAGATAGGTTGGTGATGTCCTGACATTTTAGTAGTCGGCTAATGAACCAATGTGGGTGGTGTCAATGGTAGATAGTCGCATTTGAGATACTCCATGTTAATAGCTGCTTAATAAACATGTTATGGTGATGATCCTTTCAATTGGCAAGAATAAATACTAAATTCGATTTTAGTTGTTTGCTATTTTAAGTATATATAAGTGTTAGGTTATTAATCCGAGAACGAACAGATGCTACACTAGGTTTTGGTTTGCGTATATGCCTATATAATTCACATATAGATGTTTTGAGAACCTGATAAGAACATAAACTATAATTGACATTAGTTGTTCATTGATTTCTACATATATGCAGCAATGATCAGTGAGCCAATCCATATAGCATGTGTGTAACCCATGGGAATGTAGTATTCGGGTCCTGCATGTGTAAACCATAACCGAACCATGTGTCTATGGTCACCTTGGATCCACAGTGAATTAACAGAGAATAGAAATAAGACAGAGAAAAAGATACATCATATCAACCTGAGGCTAACTATATGTCATAAGATGAAGGAATAAATAAATAGAGTTAAGGGATAGACAATGCAATACTAATATCCAATACCTGGTTAGTTAGTGAATAACAGCAATCAATAGTTGCTAAAGCTCTCAATTAAAGGTACTGACGATGAGCACGCATGATTAGTAAACCGTTGCTCTATTGATAAATTTTTGAATTAACTGTGCTATTGATACAAGAATACACTCTAACCAAAAATACTTAATACCACCGCGGTACCAATGATCTTGATAGTTGTGTTTCGCTCCCTATAACCAACTTGGTATCTCACATATTTACTCTACTAAGAAGGCAAGAAATGCTAAAATTTGAAGTAGGCATGATTTAGAGAATCTAGCTTAACAGTAGAAATGTAAATGCTTAGTACTTTAATCCACCCAACTAATTACAAGAATATTAAATTCTTCTCTTTACTGAGAAAAAATACAAAAAAGGACTTTAAAAATAACTTAAACTTCAAGAACTCATAATAAAGTCATCCAAATGGTTCAAATTAGCTTAGCTTCGTAATAACATTTACCACTTAATCAGATGCATTTCATCAATAATCTCATATCCTTCCTTGCTGGTATTGATCGATTGTTTGTCTCCATCTTTTCTGGCATTTTGGATTTCTTATCAATAGGGTCGGACCACGAGAGTTAAAATTACCCGAGTAATTCCAAGCAAGTGCAATTCATTCAAGGGCCAGGCATGCATGCTCTCTTGCTAGAAATATTCCAGTTTCTCTTATGTCATGCTTGGTTGATAAATAGCTTTGATTGTTTTTGGTATTGCATACTTGGATCTCGATTGCTTGCTTGCTCGTTATGTTCTATTACGAATGTGATCTGTTTGGTACTCATAACTAGAATGGTTATGGAGAAATATTGTGGCATCGTGAGAAATGATTGATACACCAGAAAGGTGATTACCTATGTGGGCTATGTGCGGTGATTACCTATGTGGGCTATGTGCAACACTAGGTGTGCTATGTGTAACTATGTGAGCTATGTGTGACTGTGTGAACTGTGTGAACTATGTGAGCTATGTGCGACTGTGTGAACTGTGTGAACTATGTGAGCTTTGTGAGCTATGTGTAGCTGTGTGAACTACGTGAACTATGTGGCCAACTATGTGGGCAAATGCGAGGCTAGTGATAGGAGTCACTAGTGCTCTGAATCCTTGTTGGGATGAAATTGAAGTATGAATCAATTGGATTCTAGTGATTGTAGTCACTAGTAATCATGATATTTTGTTATGATTGATTTTGAAATGATTGGTCTACTTATGGTGATGGTTGTCACATGAATATTGGTATGCTTATTGGGTTAACTTGTTATACATGGAATTGCTATGTTAGTATGATAAAGATAACATGTGTAGTTTTCTTTAACATGCTAGGATGAAATTGGTTAATAATTTGGTCCTGCTATTTATTCTTCCATGTCATGTCTAAGTTAAATTGGAATGAGCAATTAGCATCTTGCGAGTACGAAAGTACTCAGTTGGGAATTCCATTCCTGCAGGTATGCTAAATTGAAGACTTCCATGCTTGATGTGTGCTGTTCTTGCTTGGTTTCCCCGGTCAGAAGATCCTGTAGGCTTGTGAAGCTTTTGAGGGTTGGCATGGGCTGCCACCTCAATTTATTAATGTTTCCGCTGCTGTTTCTAAAGTTTCTTTTGTTATGGATGACCTCCGGGTCACCTGAATGTAAGTTAGATAACTGCCCTGTGTATGGGACGTGCTTATATATATATAAACCGTGTTCTGTAGAGTTTTGTTGTGGTATTGAGTTGTTGAATGTGGCTGCCCATACACCGTGCGTGTATGAATTAAAGTGTATAGGTTCGCGGTGAAGGTTTATTGTGGTTCTAGTCTTCACTCGGTAGGGCAGGAATTCGGTTGAGTGACCCGCTAGCTGAGATGCGATGCCGGCTAGGCAGGGTGTGGGTGGATCATACCGGGCCTTCGGGTGACCCACTGGTCTTAAGCGCTAGGTTAGGGTGTGGGTATGATCGCCGGGCTCTTCCGATCTTGTCATACTTGGTGGATTCGAGAACGACCTTAGCCCTTCACAGGACTTCGAGAATTGTATGTGGCTTTCGGAAGTTTGATCGCTTCTGGCCGGCTTGACCAACGGTGAAGGCATACGGCTCAGGTGATCATATGGTGCGTTGGTTAGGTGTCGGATCACGCCATTTCGGTGCGCACAGCGCAGGTATCGTGCCACGGAATGGGTGATTGCTCAGTCTTTGGCGATAACTCGTTCCTTAAGCCATATGTAATTCCAGGGCCCTGACAGTGAAAAGAGATATAGATCTAGAGAGATCTTGTTGAGTTTGGGGAGGAAGAAAGGAGGGAGAGGAGGAGGGTTGGGGAGAGGGGAGTGTTTGTGGGAGGGGGGCGGCGGCGGTGGCGCTCGCTGCTGGCCAGTGGGCGCGCGAGCACTGGCCAGCAGCGAGCGCCGCCTCTGGTATTATATAGCCAGGTTACCACTAACGGTCACACATAAAGCGCACGTCAGTGGTTCTGCCCACCGGTCCAGTCAGCCCTGGACCTAACATCGCTGATGGACAGGAACGGTGCCCGTCAGTGGAGACTGCCTCTCTGTTGATGAGCACTTAAGTACCGCCCGTCAGTGAAAAGTACACGTCATCTCTGGCACCCTTGGTGCATCTCCACTGACGGGCTACTTAGTTGCCCATCAGTGGAGGTCCTCACGTCCAGCCTGGCTATCTTCTCCGCTGACGGGCGACTAGGCGTCCGTCAGTGGGGAGCCCCTCTAACGACGATCCAGTGTGTGCCCGTCAGTGGAGGTCGTTCAGTAGAAGGCCAAACTGCAATAGTGTAAGACGTAAAATCTCCAGTATTATCACTCTATAAGTGAAGATATCAACCTTAACTTTAGTCTTAGAGATATATCTCAAGAGAAGTAGAGTAATATAGCCTCGAAGAGCTCGAGACATCAACCCCGACCTCAAACTGGCAAATAAATGGATTAACTTGAGTAAAGTGATATAGTCTCCACACTCTTACCTAACGGAGTCAGAACATTAACCCTAAACTCGTTCTATCCAAGTAATGCACCAATGGAGTAGGGTGATATAGTTCTCAATCTCTTAGTCAGAAAGTCGTTTCACATCAATGATGACACTTGACATTTCTACACAATAAAATCCAAACCCCTACATACTTCATGCACTTTATACTCATACACGCAAAGCATATGAAACATGCTGAAAATAATAGGTATCACAATATAACTTTATAGCACCTAATAGTAAAACTTCAATAATAAATAGCTCTTATAACAAGCAAGTTTAATAAATTGGATGCACACATGTTCGAACGACCAAGTCCAAACACAACAAAAGTATAATAGCAACTTAGACAGTTGCAAGATCAAAAATGCGATAAGATTGCTTTAAAACAACATCAGAGTGATACCATAACCTTGCCGGATCACTACCCTGGATTTCCCAAGCGGAGGCATTGTTGTACTTGATTCTTCTTGTAGAAACCAACTGCTTGGACATTCCGATCATAATGAGTACAAAATTACACTTCGCAAGACTTGGGGAAAATAATAATAGATGCACAAGGTATTAAAAAGGAATATTTGTGGACTATTTTGCATAAAAACAATTTCTACTTTTCATTACTCTAGATAGATGTAAATCGAATAGTAGAGTAGTTTAATAAGAAGTTAAGCAAACGTTCTCCAAAACTACTCTATTGCTTTCATCACTCTCATGTATGACTCTACCTCGACCCTTCCTTGAATCACCCATGGGGAAGCCGTCACTAACTTAACTAACCAAAAGTTGACAATTTTAGATTAAAATTGTTTAATGTTTGTCTACTTCGACGTAGGTAATCACCAAATTGTCCATAACCGCGGACATGGCTATTTAATAGTTATAACTCTATAGGGGTATACATCTTTATCTACACGTATCGATGGACTCTTGATGCCAAATCATTAGCAGACCACATAAGGTGTGCCAGCAGAGAATGATCGAACACGAGCATTACAATGCTTTCGACTTGGGTATGAGCCACCCCTATCGGTCAATTCATGTACACCAATCCGGCCGGTACCCTGACAAGGTCCCATAAGTTGTGAATCGAGGTACATCCCTAATCTTCCCAAGATTGTGTATCCACCCCACTCTTATGTTGAGATACCACACCACATCATCTCATTTTCACCCACATGACAAATGGGAACAACGAACTAAAACAGCTCATATACTAAGCCTAGGAAAATTAGTTAGTCATGAGTGGTTCCATTATATCACCCATCTAGAAGTACACAAATCCTGTCTCAACGTATATAAAAAATTGGCCTTGCGGGAGGATGAGACAACCCACCATGCCCAACCATGTGCTCTTGTCTAAGCCTAATGATTATTAGTCAAATTCTTTAAGTACTTTCTAGTAGTCTACAACAATCACTACTGGTGATTCACATACACCTACCTAGATTCAACAGACCATCCGAAGGATCGTGACTCGACAAATCTAAACATGGCTAAGCATATGATAATAAGTTAACTAGTTGCTAAGGACTTGACTAGCTCTTAAAAATGCTAGGTTGAAGAGGATAAACATAGTAATAGGGTTAGAAGGCAGTTTCATGCATAGAGTAGGAATGTAACTAACTACCAGTAAAGTAGCATTTGAACACAAATAGTAAGTTTTGAAAATAATAATACTGAGAAAATGATCATAGATCTCCGCAGGACATTACTCATAGCTCACATCCACTCCCATATCTACTTGGAAGAAGCAGAAACATGAAAAAGCAACACAATATTATTGTTAATAATTGAACATCAGCATGATGATATGAAATGCATGTCATGGCATGGTACTCTAAAAATGAAGACAACTACAAGTGGAATCAAGTTAATCGCACTTTGGATGCTTTAACATTTTTGGTATATTTTTCATACTTTTTGATTTAATATGAATTAGTTATGATTTTTCAAAGCTTTGATATCTTTAAAATGTTTTCTGTAAATTCAGAATTTAATTTTTGATTTACCATAATAGAGAATACTTTTTATACTCATTGTTACTTTGCCTAAGTCGATGACAGGTGAGGAAAGGTGTCAAAGTCCCACATATCAATGACTCAGAAGTCACTTAAGTTAATTAAGCACGTGTTAAATGAGTTTGGCCTACCGGTCAGTGACTCATTCTTTTAAGATTTTGGTTGAAAAGTTTTTTAAAGCCAGGGGTCCACATGTTGGTGGGTCATTAGTGTTTAAACCCGTGGGCTTAACAGTCTTAACGAGCTGAAAGCACGGGCCCATGTGTCAGTGGCTCGATCATCGTTTAAATGTCAGCGAGTTCACACGCGTGTTCCGACGACGTGCATTCTAGCGCCACTGCGTGCAAAGAATACTGTGTCTGATTATCGGAACAGTTGCACTACTTGATAGGAGTAAAAATGAATTTAAAAAGATTGATGACATGATATGATACGAATCTACCATGCTACATAATTTCTAACCATGAACAGTACTAAAATTGATCCACTGAGAAATAAAAAAAGATAAATCTAACTGTGAACTATACCAAACATCTATTTTTCACGGTAGATTTGAATTTGGTACTATTCACTCTTGGATTTGATTTTTTTCGAATTTAGACTTCAAATTTTGTAGGTAGATACATCTCGTATCAATAATTTCAGTGTTTCTGGATATATTTTTTCATGCCTCTTTCATCGTAGTTCTGTGTATAGAGAACTCAGAAGCACCGCAGATAAAGGAAGCACAAGGTATCCTCTCGTCTGGAGAACATATCTAGTGATTCAACCATTGAGATGATACTAACACAAATAGTGGTGCAAACGGTTATAAAACGCTTCAGAGAGAGATTACAACATCGATACAAAATATCTATCCTATCATAAAATTTGAAATCTATGATCACAGGTGAAACAAACAGGACAAAATCCGTTGAAAAGATACCAGAAACAAAGAAAAAACAGAAGACATTATTCACCGAACATTTTTCTCTTCGTATATACCTTGATTTTGGTTGAATTCTGTTGAAAAGAAATCGGAAATAAATAGATAAGAGAAGACATTATTCACTGAATATTGTTTTTGTCATTATATACATCTTGATTTTTGATTGAATTTTTTAATGATGCTTTACTATATCATACCTTGTCTAACCAATAAGTTTCAAACTTTTTCAGGACCATTTGGACCACTATTTCAATGTTGGTATAACAGTATCACCTAAAGAGCGCTATAACTACATATGCTCTCGACCAATCTGCGCATTAGATTTTACATCACAGGGTGTGAACCCGCAGCTTGTTGTCGCTTCTAAACTGACTAGGAGATTAAAACCGATCCAGTAAGCACGGGCGCTGTCGCAAAAAAAACATTTTTTTTGCTTGAGAACAGAATGAAATTTACATTTCTTTCCCTTTTCAGATCTAAAGATGTGCATTGTCAAAATAGTGATATGAACAACGGCCAAAACGCTAGAGAAGATGCGCCTATGGCTAATTGGCTATAAAGTAGATCCAACTGTCTAGAGAACTAGCAACCTCGTTTCCTTGATAGCTAAAAGAAACATGCAATACACAGGTCTGAAAAATGTACCACACTGAGCAGCAAAACATTCCAAAACATTCCACATGGCATAAACCGGTCAGAAGCCTCATCGTTCAGCTGCCTTTTGCAAAACCATCCAACTCAAGCACCCCAAGCAAAAACGAGGCTCCAGAGTGGCACCAAAACTCTTGCCGAAGTTTAAGAATGCACAGCAACACAGGTGATCTTCATTGCAGCATCTTGCTGCGCTCGTTTCACTGGGAATCCATCTGGTCCGAGTCATGAACTTCTGCACCGTACAAATCTCAAAGTTTCATTCAACAGAGGGATGGCTGCAGGAGCAACAGTGCTAAGGTTGCGAAGATATGTTCCATCTTCAACTTGTCTCCACTGCGCATGAGTTCAGCGGTCTTCTTAGCCCAGCTTCCACCTATAAAAAGAAAATGTCAGACATGCCCCAAAATGCAAGCCTGGATCAACGTAATTACAATAGCTCTGCACAAATGCGTTCAGAAATAATTCATGGAGATGCTACCAATTAAACATGATGCCAATAAGCTAGAAATTGTACCTATTGCTCAAAAGTGTCTATCAGTGCCTTATGTTAGGGATAACCCCCAAACCCCTCCAAAGTCACTGCCTTCTCACTTACCAATTCTATAAGCAATTTTCCTGTCCAAATACCCCATCCGAGCAGTTTTCGTCACTAACTTGTCTCTCACCAAATCATGAGACAGCAATGATCATGCAAACATCCCCATATCATTTGAGATTTGACACATGGGAGCCACTTGGCACAATGCTGCAGCTGCCAACGGCAGTGCCATAGTGTAGAGAGGGAGGCTGCTGGTGTGGAAAGACAGGGAACGGGAGAAGCAGACCAGTGGGTCACATGTATCAGATATCATGAGGATGCTTGTATGTCATGATGAGAGAGAGATTCACAAGAAATTGGCAAACAAATAGAAAAATAATGCCTGGAGAGGGGTAATTGGAAGGTAAAGTGACTTTACTATAAACAAAGGTAGTAATGTTAGGGGGGTTCAAGGATTTTTACCTTTACGTTATTACAGTAGGCAGTACAATAAAGGTGTCTTGTCTTCAAACCCCCCAGCTAATGGGCAGAAAGCACACAGAATTAATGGGATATGGTGGGTTCAAACTGAGAACATCCTACTCTTTTGTTTTCACATGATTCAAACTGGATAAGTGCATTACTTAGTGATTGAAAGCAGACCTAGGGACAGTTCACTGTTGCTATGATGTGCTGTAGAATCTAGTCAGTTCGGTAAATATTTACTAATTCCAGTAAGATTTTTCTGTTACATTCGAAAAGAAAAGAGAAATGCTTCAACTACCTGTTACATCCAAAAGTAGAATAATAATTCCTTACAAAATACCATTGCAATGCCAAATGGAACCTTAAACACAAAACTGAAAAGGCAAATAAAGTACAATAGATACTAGCGAGAATAATGAAGTACCCATATCACTACTAGTAATATGACGGTTTTAATCAGCTCTTGGTAATCCAAGAAAAACAGAATGTCTGCTAATCCAACAGTACATGATATGGCAAAAAATCAACTAAACCAACTCAAATGAGACATCAGGGACCGATAGCATCATAGGTCGCATTCATAGAGTCAAAACCCACCTCAAATGAAACAGTGAAATAAGGTTCTCACTGAAGGTGAGGATTTGGCATAAATGACGAGATGTGTAGGAGAACTCTAAGAATAAACAAGCTATATTGTAATTTCAAATAATTGGCCGCGACTTACGTCATTAGCCAGAAAAGATCTACTAGCAAAAGATTTAAGTCGTGGAGATTGTCCTGCAGATGTTGACCCACTGTCATTACTACCACTTTGTTTATCAACCTGCAGAGAGGTAAGCTGTTGTGAATTAATATGTTCTAGGCTTCTAGCACTAGTACTGTTGACATATACTTGCAGCATTGATATATGAATTAACAACCTATGCCGTATCCCTGACATGACATTTTCCTCCTTTGTTGCAAAAGTATACAAGATACTCCTCATGAAAAATGTGTACAATATGTTGAAGCTAAGACTGACAGAAATTCTAAACAACTTCGATCTGAGCAGATGTATTACAAAAAGCACTCAGCACTGGAAATGTATTTCTGCTAACCAAACACAGTCAAACATCATCTAGATGACAACGGGAATATATAATTATGAATGCTATAACAACATCGGAGAACTAAAGGGAATGAAACAAGAAATGTCAACATATTGATCCCCTCCATCCCATGGGAAAATAATGTGACTGAGAAATAATCCATGTTGAGTCTTCTTATGGTTCATCTTGAGAATATGATAGTGTTATAAATTTCAATTTTGAACAGTTAAATATCAAACAATAATACTAGGTGGGGAATATTGTAATAGCTCTAAAGCAAGAAACTGTATAAGCAGACCAAAGTGTAGCGGAAACACGTACGGTCTTATCTTAAGATCATTATTTGAATGACTTACCAAAGTAAATAAATAAAAACATATGTTATACTTGCCAATTGTCTTTTTCGTACTTGTTCATGCAGGTAGGTACACATATGGAGAAATGGTAGCATAAGTCAGAAGGAAATACCTGATGATTGCATGCATTGTTTCGAACATCCTCGAAAAGAGAAGAATAGTAAGACGGATCATAAATTGAACCACCCAATATATCATCAGCCATGGAACTTCGTCTAACTGAATTGGATCTGGGGCTCAAGAAACTATTTCTTGCATCATTTGCTTCATAATATGTTGGTGTGCTTGATGAGACGCCTAACCTATACATCTGGATCCATACGAATGAAGACAAAAACCTCACTGAAAACCCAATAATTTGCATCCACAATGCTAGTCTGAGTGAGAACACAAAAAGTTGACCATACTTCTCATCAGGAGTAGTATTCCTGTACAAATAGATACAAGAGTCAGAAGAATACGGTATAAAACTCAAAAATATAGTAGTAATAGTCTCTCTGATACTCGAACAGAAAGTGCACTAGCAAATATTTCTACATTTGTCAAGTAGCATGGACATACCAGATGACTTAGGCTTCTAAGTTCTATGATAATAAACATAAGAAATGGGGTAATAGAAGAAGCCATAGCCCATATAAGTACTTATTAGATGAAAAATACAGTATTCACAATGTAGCAATGGCTGAAATTAACTTTATATGTGAAAACTACATGGGAGTCAGATTGATAACATTCAGCTTGGTTGGCTAAAAAAAAATGGCATTAATAGCTCCGTTAATACCTGGTTTCAGGGCAATCTAAATGGAAAACCCAACATATCAAAAAATAAGCAGTCTAATTTGACAGCTATATTGCATCGGTTTTCCATTTTATTAAATCCATGAAGCCATCAAACACAATCAATGTTCAATAGCACTTAAAAGTAACTAGTACATTTTATTACACAGGACACCGTATTATCATATATATTTTCCATGTGCAATGATGTGTTCATTCACATTACAAAAAATGAAAGATATATTACTGAACCTGAAAGATAGTGGTTGCAGAAGACATACCATATAGCATGTGAGAAGAGTATAAACCATGCAACATCAAGGACGATAGCAAAGAAGAGAAGGACAGCATATGTCCGGCCAAGCCTCTGGCTACTACTCTCAATAGCAACAACAGCAAATAGCCCTATCACAAGGTTTATCACAAGGACCCCATTGAACAGCGCACCAAGCGATCCAATAAGCGCACAACCAATCTAATATAATGAAGAATATATTATGCAAATGAATACATCAGGTTGAAGTAAATTCTGCTGTGAGAACTCATTCAAGATCAGAAGCATTAAATCACATAACAATCAGAATGAACCAAACATAAAGCAAGAACCCTAAGCATCATTGAAGCTAAGCATGTTAAACTGCTAAACCATGATCTAAGCATCATGACATTCAAACAGAGCAGTAACCACTTGTTTTTCTACAAACTTGATCGAACATTCAAAACAGAATGTCTACAAGACTACCCAGATTTTTAAACATCTAGAATACAATGACTACCCAGATTAGGATTTTCTTTTTGCGAAGAACCAAGGGGGGAAGTGGGAAGCCCACCAAGTGGGATTAAATCAAAAGTACCCACTTCGGTGATTCCCACATTTCAAGCATCAACAACTATCAGAATTCCACACAAACCCAGAGATCAAGAACCACGGATTCATGCTCAAAAAAAAAGAACCACGCATCTAACTATCAGTGAATTAGTAAAAATCATAGAAAGCTATGTCATCTCCTTTCAACTCTTTCCTGGTTGAGATAGTATAAAATCATAGCACGCTAAGTCATCTCCCTTCATCTCATTCCTGTTTCCGAGGTTGCCGTCACGCACAAAAAGGAATTGTTAAACATGGGAAGCCCATCCAAGCCGGCATTCCAACAAATTGACCTGATCAAATGGAACCAAAAAGGACAAAAAAATTATCGGGAAAATTCAGTCCCAAGAGTGAAGGCACGCAGTCCAAGTTGAAGCCCATCTAAAAACCGCATTCAACTAAATTTTTTTTATACCCCAGCATATTCTGGCGCCGCGAGCATCGCGAACTATTAACTAGGGTAAACTCGGGTTCCCAACAACGCCGCAACGCACGCAATTTTACCACCAAGGTAGCAATAAATTACTGCACGCTTCAAAGTCTCCTCCCTCCTCTTCTCCGCTCCCAAGCTTGCCATCACGGACAACAACAACAACAAAAAGGAGGAAGTAACCGATCTTGGTAGCCGGCGGCAGCCGATCCGATCGAGCCGAGACAAAGGAACCGCTCGCGCACCTGGAGGTAGATGAGGGCGAGGGCGAGGGACTGGAGCGCGTCGCAGTCGCGCAGGAAGGAGCGCAACCGCGGCCCGATTCCGGGGCACCAGGGCATTCCGACTCCGGCGAGCTCCGGACATGCAAATCGGGGGGAAGCCTCCGCCTCTCCACGGGAACCGATTCCTCGGCGCCGAGTTCTCTTCCGCCTCCCGGAGCGCGATCGACGGGGATGGGGACGGAATCACGGGAGGGAATCGAAGGATTCCGTCGTGGATTTCACGCCGCGGCCGCGCGTGCGTGGGATGGGATTGGGCTGGCCGATGGTAATCTCGGCTGGCTGCTCGATTTATTTGAGTTAGTGACCAGAGAACGGGGGCAATATGGGCGTTACCGGGCGAGCCCGGCGTTTGTCTGATTTGTTTGGAAAAGCTCTTCAGTTAATTACGCAAACCACGTGTTTTACGGTAGGAGGACTAGCTATGAACGAAACCCGGTTATGT
The DNA here is from genome assembly GCA_019208055.1 of Stipa capillata. NCBI lineage: Eukaryota > Viridiplantae > Streptophyta > Magnoliopsida > Poales > Poaceae > Stipa > Stipa capillata. The sequence continues at coordinate 111,133 of JAGXJF010001951.1, read as the reverse complement.
CGGCTAAGAACACATCACATCTCAGCTTTAAAAAAAGAGAAGAAATGCGGTGCATATGTAGCACGATCCTGATCTTTGCTACAACGAGTTTCTATTATATTTAAAATATTTTCATTCTCATAAAAAAAAAGTTATTTCCAAACATCTAGAAACTAATATTGTCGTAGCACAAGTTTTATGTTGCATATGTAAAGAACAACGTTGCGTTAGTTGAATTATTATGTTTCCAACCAACGGTAGTTATTGGTGTAGTCAGATCCCCTCCCGATTCGATGGGATGGTGGAGTGTGGCGCTCTGGGTGAAAATCTTATTATGATTGAGGTCAATGTCGTTGATAATGGCACCCATTAGTGTCGGTTTCCCTTCGTAGAGGCATTGTCGGCTCCCTTCACTCCCTCCCCTAGCTCTCTTTGCTCCCCGGGTGAAAGCTTGGAGATCGTAGCCCTCAACGGTTGAACGCATGAGCGACGGTGCAAGTCGGTTTGGGACTGGCAATTGCGGCTTCGAGGTGGAGGGGGACGGGTGAATCGGGCGGGCGGGTCGCGGTGGACAGTTTGGATTCGTCAACCTTTTGGGGCTAGAGAGGCCTAGATCAGTTTCCCTTCGGATCTGGCTTCTCTCTCCTCTACTCTACATCTAAAATGTCACTTTAATTAAAGATGATATTAATTATGAGAATTCAAAATATTTTTCTCACAAACTGTATATCGGATTGATGATCTGTTTTCATTGTTAATCTCGTCGTAACGAGATCTTCAAATCTAGATCTCATGGTCATATGTTCTAACGACTTTTTTTGACGTCAGTAGTTGCTAGGTTTAATGAACGAGTTACTAGGTTGTTACTGCTAAGTTATCAGGTTATATTCTATGTACTTACCAGGTTAGTGAACATCACTGCTTCACTGCTTAAAACTTACATTTTAGTGCTTCGGTGATCTGATATCATCAAGTACTACCTAATAACACTTCCTTACTCCTTCTCTATACTTGCATAACAGTGTACAATGGCTAATGACAGATCAATTACTACCTTTAGCTGTTCGCTAATATTCTGATAAGTGTTCACTTTTAACTTGGTAGTTAGTAACACTATAACATGGTAGTTGGCGATGATGAAAAAAGTTTAATCGAAACATATCAACACGGGTTCTAGTTTTGAAGTTCTTATCGACATGAGTCAAACAGTGAAGACGAATCATGAATTGGATTAACGGTTTGGGAGAAAAATCATTTTTAATTTCACGTTTAGCATTAAAATGTGTTGACGTTATCAAATTTAGAGTACATGTGATCTCCTTTAGGTCATGAAAAATCTCATTAGTCCCTTAGGGAACGGGCATTGATTAGGATTTTTTAAAGACAAACTAAGGCACGTGCTCGGGTTAGAAGTTAGAATTTTTAGATGGTGATTTGATCTCTATTGTAGTATTTCACTTGTTGTTAAGGAGAAAAATATTTACACTAACGCAAAGAAGAAAGGCATCAAAACCCGAGTTGAAGGGGACTCGATCGACACACCCATACTTTCCACCAATCAATCTAATGCCTGTTCCAAATTTGAACCTTATTTTGAGTTTGAAGCGCAATTCTACAACGCCATTTTCGCACCCGGCCAGGTATGCAAAGATTCCAGGCAACTACACACCTGGTCGCTGGTCCAGGCCATGCAAACCATACAATCCTATGCACGGACGGCACGTGTGCATCTTCCGAAAGGCATTATTACGCTTCCACGTGCAGCCTAAACTGAATTTTCTAACGCGAACTTTATAGTAGCCTATATTTATACGAGCAGATCTGTGCTAAATCTAGGAAAAAGAAAAGAGACAGCACAACATGCAACAACACAAGGATTGGTTTGAGCCTCCAGATCCCTGACACTTGTCTTGATATAAAACCTGAATACGACATGGCGTAAAGACATGCAATGCAATGCAATGCGACTTCTGCCCTCGATGGAGGGACACCTGACATCGACCAACTCCTACACTGACTGGGCTAAGTCATCTGAGCTGGCGGCTAATTGATGTGAGTTGAACCATTTATGAAGTTATGGAACCAAAACGACCGATTTTCAACTCTTCCGACTTTTATATTTAACAACAGAAGGTTCTATTCATTAAAAGCAAAGTAGAGAGAGGAGCGTCTAAGAGATCATGCCTAGGCTTAGGAGAGCCATTACAATAGGACAGTTTTGTGAGCTGTGAAGAAGATTAATACATACCAGAGAGTTGCTAATCGTCTTGTTAATTCTCAAGGCTTTGCGAGCTTGAAGGTGAGCTGAGTTGAGCTCCCGCTGTACCTTGTGGACAGAGTGATGCATGGAAGCAGTGCTTTGGAGAAAGGCATCAAGGTGGGGACGAATTGACCAGTGGCTTGGAGCTGAGACGATGTTTCTCAAAGAAGCTATTGTAGCCAAGGTTTGGTTGTCGGTGATGAAATTGACCTGTTAGAGAGAGCTGAGCTGCCACTTTTGCTGCGTAGAGTAAGTCATATGCCTCCGCTTGAATAGTCGAGCCTACCGAAGGGGAAACCGCTTGCACGAGGATAGCCGATTGGGAGGGAGGGTTAGGTTGGTGGATGAATACACCTAAGCCTGCTCAGCTGCTACGTGAGTTGGTGTGTTGTCCAGGTGGTTTTCACGCTGCATCCGAGTACAAATTTGGCCCCGCAAACAAAAGACCAGGAGAGACATGATGAGGTGGAGAGGGGATTTGGGGCGGTGCATCCGACTACTGGGGAGGAGTTGAATCGTCCGGAGGAGGGCTGGACTCCAGGAGTGCAAACAATGCAATTTATTGCAACGATGCTCTATATTAAAATATTTGTCCACTGAGAGAATCAAGATGACAATAATATCAATATATAGTTATAGTATGTCCCTTAATTATTAGGCTATGCAAGTCATTTTAATTAATTTATTCTCAAATTTAGTGTTTTCTTTATCTATACATATGGTTTGTGGACAAATATGACAAAATGAAGGAAGTACTCGTTAAGAAAACACACTAAAACAAAATGGAACATCCGGTGCAACAAACGAGAAAATTCATTGTAAAGCATACACCCATGCATATCACGGTTCCTCTTAGATCTTTGCATAATGCAGCCAACACCCACGTTTAAACCCAGTGCTGATAATGATAATAAGTCAAATTTATAACCTAATTTAAATTAGTTACTTTTACAGTTAGATTTATCTTTTTATTTTTCTTGAACAATGATTTAAATTTGGATTTAAAATTCTATAAAATGGTAAAATCATGTTGCATATATATGATAGAATTTTAAGAATTTTTATGACTTTTATAGAGATAACAGAGTAGGTTGCACCCGATATGCCCTCTCCCTTCTCCTCCCTAAGCCAAAAGTTATCAAATCTAGGCACAAGCCAGATGCCTCCAATAGCCCAGATCTACACTGATAGCACGCAACGACGAATATATCTAGTAACTTAGCAATCGACGACCCGACTACACGACACACTCTCCGCGATGCCGCTTGATAGCAGTTCGTATGTGTCACCATTCGCTTTCCTAGGTAGTATCAGCTATGCCAAGAGCATGCACGGAGCTGTGGAGAGAGTGGGAGGAGGAGGAAGAATTACCTCAAGGTACCCCCACCAAATGACGACGGGACCCTAGGGGCACACAAACCAATGTGAGGAGATTCGAGGAAAAACGAGAAGGTAGAGACGGTGTAGGAAGCAGAAGAGGGAATGGGGGCACCTTCTCATGGAAGCACACATAAAAAGCATTTCCACAAAATAATGCTACATATATTTGAAAATTTCTAGTATATTCGTTGTTTGAATTCATTGATGATGTATTTGCTCTTCTTTTCTTTTCTTTGCTTTCTTTAAGAGATGGTGTTTTGTTTAGTGAGAAATTGTCACGCCCTGATTTCTAATAACCTAAAAATTAGGGTTTATAAAAACTTTGTTGCTAATAATGTTAACTTAATTAAACTTTTTGTTGAAAAGTTGTGTGTGCTAAATCTTAAAATACTACAAAACATAAAATTATGCCCTCCCTTTTTCAGCAACCTCCAAAACCTTAACCTTATCCTTAACCCTAAACCTAGACCCTTGCCACCTTTTTCTCTCCCCTAATGAGGTTTAACCTAAACTACTCCTCTAATGCCTAGATAACTTCTCTTTCCCCTTGCATGTGTGATCATCTGAATGGAGTCCTGCACTCCATCGCATTCCTTAGTGTCCTCTTGCCCCAAAGGAATCTAGGATGCCGAAACCTTTATCTTGTCAGTGTACCCTAGACCAGGATCAGAGGCTAAGTCGCTCACAAAGTACTCTTGTGATGTTGAAGTATATATATGGCATATCCACCTTTCTCATGCCATATCCCTCTCCCATGATGTTTCCTATACCTTAGAATGGAAATATGCACATATATACACATATATACAAACCCTTGATTTTCTTCCTTCCGAGCTATGGGTTAAACCCTAAGACCAACCTTCGACCAGATGTTTCTAAAGGGTATAGTTTGAGTTCCAATACTTCCTTCACCACACATGTCATTCCCATCTCGTGGGTATACCCTTCCTATCCATTTTACCATTTTTGCCGATATCTTTTTAGTAAGAGCTAAAACCCTAATTCGAAATCTCCATGCTTCTCCTTTCCATAAAAAATTCCACAAAATTTTTGGAAAAATCTCAAGTATATGCGAAACCTATTTCTAAAATAATATGGTGACAAACAGTACAGAAACATTCAATTAATTTAAATATAGTTTTGAGACATATTTGAGCTTTGAACTACAAACCCTATAAATAATCTTCAGAAAAATCCCAATAAATTCCCCAAGAATCTTAATATCTATATTAGACCCAATATGCAAAAATGTGAGGACCTACAATTTAAAATTTTGAAAATAATTCAAATCTTAGTTTGAGCTATTTTTGAAATTTGGTTGAAACCCTAAGTTTTGGACTTTATAAAAAATCCCCAAAAATTGTGACAGGTGCCTCTCCTCCTGTATATCTCAAATCCATGCCCAGGCCCAATCTAGCTCAAATTCCACCATTTTTAACCTCCTTTTCGCATATGCAATCCATTTTTGCATAAAAACCCCTACTTTCTATTCAACATTAGCCCACAAAAATTCAAGCAAGAATCTAGCATTTTTCTCTATTTTCTCTCCTCATATTTTCTCTGTGTCTTCTTCCCCTTGGTTGTCTTCTTCTTCCCTGAACACAGCAGCGGCACTACTCCCTTACTACTGCCCCGCGCTAGACCTTTGACCACACGCCAAACATCCCTGCTGACTCCCCTGCTGCCGCCTGCCACTCTCCATGCCGCACCAATTGCTCCACAACAAACCCAAGCACTGAGCCCTCCTTGCAATGGCATAGCAGCACTGGACCCCCTGTTCCCCTGTGGCCACACCGCCGGCGCCGCCACATGCCCCGCCTCCTCATCCCTTTTGATCTTATAAGACCAAGTTCCTTTCTTGTCCTCTGGACGTCCTCAGCACCCTCTTTCTGTGCATCTCAACCAACGGAGCCAGCCCCAAGTCCCCGAGTGACAGCCCAAACTCCAACGTCTTTCTCCTCCCACTCTGGCTGGAGCACCACTGTGACCCCTTTGCCAACTCTGCCCAACGTGGTCAGTCTTGGGCATCCCTTGACCTACCCGTTCCCTCTCTTGCAGATAAGAGGCATACCGACATGCACTCCATCCATGTTTGCTCGAGCCATCGGCGAAGATCCACGTGGCACCCTCCTCGTCATTCTGGTCACCATCGGTGATGGCTAATACTCCTGGTCGGCTCTCTTAGCACCTCCGAGCTCGCATCTATGCTCACCCCCTCTCCTCCGGCCTTAGGTTGCAGCCGAGCGGGCGATCTCCGGCGTTTACCTTCACCAATATATGCTCTCTCCTCCCTGACATATACACCCTAATGGTGCATCTCTCCTACCTAGCTCGGCACAGCTATCACCACCGCCCACCCTTCCTCCCTTTCTCTCTCCTCACGGGGTAAAACGGCCGATTAGCCTAATCCCTACTTAGCGCCCAAGAAACCGGATCGGGTCTTAAGCAACCGGGCCCACAGTCAGGGTAAGTGGTGGCGGGAATCTCGTGTTGTTGTTTCACTACAGAAAAACATACTCTACTCCTTGTTCTGTGAGAAGTGAGTTTTTCAGTATGGGAAGGCGTATTCCTTGTTTTCCTCCAAAGCCACTTGTGCTGTACCAAAAGCACCCTTTCGAGTCTATGCTTTTGACGTCATCCCCCTTTCTGGCAGAACTTCCCTCTCTCTCTTTTTCTCTCTTGTCAAAACTTTGAATTCTCGTAACTTCTTCGTTGTAGCTCCGATTGACTCCATTCTTTTTCCTATATTCTTCTAAAATCAAAATCTATCTAAGCATACTAGTTTCATAAATTTTGAAATAAGTTTGAATTTCATATTTGAATTTGATTCAAATTTGAATATTCGGTAGCTCTCTCGAGATAGCTCTCTTGGAGTTCTTTCTTCCTCCGAGCCTCATGTTAAGTTGTATATAACTTGTTAGGTCCAGTACCCATTTAAATTTCAAATCTATCACCCTAAAAAATCAGTAAACTGAATGAAACCCTAAATAGGAATATCTACACTCCCTTAATAGATAATCTTTGCTATATGCTCGCAAATCCGGTGATCACGATACCAAAAAATTTGGTAATATCTTGTCTTATACCCACTGGTCCAAATAATACACAATCATGAAAAATAGTTAAACCCTAGCAACGAAATTGTGTATCTTCTGTATTAATGTGAATTGTTGTTTCATGCGATAATAACCTTGTCACATATAATTGAAAACCCTAAAAATCTTCTAAGCCCAGGACCGAGCCCTTAACATTTCTTGAGTATATGTTTGGCTTTATTTGTTTCTTGTATTGTACCTCGATTTATTCCTCGTCGTTGCAACGTGTAGTTCCGACGTACCGATGAATCACGAGGAAAGCTCTGAGCTTATGCAACGTCAAGACCAAGGCCAAATAATTGCTAGGCAAGCTTCCCCACTTTGATCATGTTGAATCTCATAAGTACCAAAATTTAAATATGTTGTTTGCTACCTTGCATGCTATGTGGATATCAACATTATTTTATGCTAGACCTAGCTACGCCCTATAAGATGCATATGACATAGGCTCGACGGAAGATCCTTTGTAGCCCTAACTATACCGCTGGTCATGGTAATACACCGATAGGGATATACCCTTGGCTTACACCCGCAGTGGAAAAATCAAGTTTTATCAAAGAATGTCGGATCATCAAAAGACCCTTTTGTGATATGGAACTTGGGAAAACAATGATTGTCCGGAGAAATATTTTTAAAATGGTTTACATCAAAACAAAATAAAATGGAGATGATTTGGATCTGGGTTGGAATTATAGGTGGGAGTATGGGAGGAATGAGTGTCGAAATGATGATGCCTTATGTGGCATGTTTAGGATCCAGCCTTTTGTGTCTTGGATATGATATGGAGTCTTGCTCGGATCAATTAAATACCGAATCAAGTGCTGCTCGGCCAAGTTCATGCCATACGTCCACATGCCTTAATGGGAAAGGCTAGACCTATTACTCGGTTTAGCACTGACGTATGAACCCGTAGGTGATAGGTGGAAAGTGTAAAAGATTGGTTTAACTCCAGAGAGCCTTCGCATGGTTTAACATAAGAAGTTGTTCAACACAAAGATTGGTCCGCATTGTGTCGCGGTTTAACAAATAATTGTTGGGAATGGCTCATCTGGCGGGTTCATCGTTAGGGCTAGACGGAAGAAAAGTCTCGTTGGGATATCCCTGCCGGTACACCTCGTGAAGTGCACTCATTAGGCCTTGGCAACAGGGGAGGATCATATCTTGTGGGTAAAGCATACAACCTCTGCAGAGTGTTAAAATCTATTCAAATAGTTGTGTCCATGATCATGGAAACAACTTGGTAAAGCCACACCCTGGCTAGACTTTGCTTTTGTTTTAAAATGGGGATGACATGAGGTTAAGAACGCGGGCATGATGTGTTCGCAGAGTGCACTATGAGCTACCAGGAAGGTAACGAGAGCTACAAAAGTATGGCCTACACCAAACTACGCTGTGGTAGCCCGGGATGGTGGATGGTGGGGTGAGTCGATAGCCGAAGCTATGGTGTTTTAGTTGGTGAGATGGTAGTCGTATGCTACTCGTCGATGGGAATCTGTGATGCTTTATGCTTTCTACAATATTCTTTTCAAATGCCTGCAAACCCTATTATTGGTATTTCAAATGCAAATTTACCTTTCGCACAATATGCAACATGGGATAGAGCCACTTTCTTGAATAAGCCTTGCATATATATTACCGTTATACTCTCCTCGTGGGATGCTTGGGAGTACATTCAATGTACTCACCTGGCTTGTTGATATGGCTAGACAAGGAAGATTTACTCTGAAGATGACCAAAACTTTCACGAAAGTTAGGACGTATCCCCAGTCGGTTGCCTGTCGGGTATGGCATACTGGTGGGCCACACCGTAGCTCATTTTTCTGCTGTAGACTCTTAGCCACCCGGCTACAGTATAAGGCCCTGACCTCAACGGTCTATTTGTACGTGTATGGCAATTATTATCAAGCTAACCTGTGTGTACTGGCTATTGATCATGGGACCAGTACAGAAATCACAAAAGTTATCCTGTCCTTAAACTAGGTACACCACAATTTGGTATCAGAGTCATACTGACTGTAGGTTAAACCTAGTCAGCATGGACACTAGTTATAAACTCAAGGAATAAAACTATATTTTCATAAACATATAAAAACTATTATTAGTGTGGGTTCTACTCTTCTCATCCTCTTCCCTCGTGCCTACCTTGCTCCAAGAAAGACACAATGTTTTTCTGAACCCCTATATACCTTCAAAGCTTGTAGAAAACCTCCAGAAAAATGCTTGCCAACACCCATGTAGTTGGCATACAAGACTAAACAAACTACGGCTCTTGAGACACCTCTCTAGTGAGGGACCAGCAAAACTCAATACTACTCTTGACCCTACCAACACGGAGCTCAGGAATGCGCACCTTGGTCACTACACCAATGCTCAAGATGGATTATTCATTGCATGGTGTGAAACTTGCTTAGCCATGGCAAGTGGTTCAATGCTCGAGCTCGACCCTACAAGCTTCAGTGCCAAAAGCGGGAAAGCCTAAGGTGGTAGCACCACGTCAAGAAGAGAAGACCCCTCAACTCACGATGCCTCGTCAGGAGCAAGAAGCCAACAACACTTGTGGACAACACGTTTACGGTTTGCCATGTGAACTAGACCCATAGGCTAGGTCACTAGAGCTCGCTTGTCGTGTGCCACGAGCTATGTGCCCTTTTAGTCGAGTCTTAGGCATCTTGTGTGGTATACTATGTATACCCTATGGTGTTGTATGCCGCAAGCATTGTTGCTTGGTTTTTCTTGTTTATAGTGTACGGTGCAAACTGCACACTCGTCTTTCGACATGTGTGGCAGTCACACCCTTATCATGACATCTAGAGCATCTTATCTTGTCTTCAAGACTCACACAATGCTTGTCCAACCCCGCAACTAACCTTTTCTTGTCCCACCGATATTCCCTTCTTTTGCCGGTCATGTGTTTTTCTCTCTGACGACTTGGCTTTCCTCAGTCCCTAAGTCACCGACCGGACAAGATGTAAGCCTTCGTCCTATCCCGAGGCAAATTTTCTTGAACCTTATGTTGACCACCAAATTTTCCAGGTGGCTATATAAAGCCCCGCTTCACCTTTGCACCTTACCTCTACGCCACTCTCTGTTCGCCCAAACACACCTCCCGCCAAAAGAGCCTCTCACTCCTAGTGCTCCTCTCCTCGTTCAACACTCCTCCCCTTGAGCATGATGCCCCATAGCACCCTATGCCAAGAGACCACTGCTGATCCATACCCCGACAATGGCCATCCAGGCAGCCGCATGGGAAGCCGTCTCCCGTCTTCGCCACATGGTCTAGGCATGAACCAATGGGCTTTTCCTCCTCTACCCCAGCTGTGCTCCTAGAGAAGACATCGTGTTCACCAACACGCACCAGGAAGAAGATGTAGTAGTAATCCACCTCACTCATTACCTCGTCACTCAACACGACCTGCTTACCCAGTTGGCGGATTCCTGACTCTTGTCACAAGGAATCATCGATCTCCCGTTGTCCCAGTTCTCTTCCAGCGACCCCTCGGCGACATCTCCCTATGCCTCAAAGATCGAAGGACACCCTCTACCGGGGGTACCAACAACCAAAGAAGGCATCCATCGCCCTGGTAGGAACACTACCATGCCTCCGTGCACTCCAAGTCCTTCGGGGAACAGAAAACCCCCGCGATGGCACCCCTCTGTCCCAAGCCGCCGATCCAGGCTTAGTTTAGGCAGGTGAAGCACTCTGAGTGTGGACTATCCACATCGATGCATCTAGTTGGTTATATGCTTTTATTGCATTGACATTTATAATTAGGTTTGGCCTCATGCCCCTCGGTAGTCAAAAAACTCTATTCAATGCGCTTGTAGACGCATGGCTGCGTGTCATGTTGGTTCTTATGTTGTTTTATTGGAGTTTTAAGTGGGTTTTCCGACCCTGATAAAATTATTGTTTGTCGTTTGGTTTCGTCTGTGTGCTATACCAAAAACCCATGAATTTTCCCCTCATCTAGATGCTATTTTCCCTATTTCCTACCTCATCAACTGATATGTGGATGCATACCACTGTATGGACACGACGAGGAAAGGAGTAACGGTCATTACTCGTGGAGAAGTTGTTTCCCTATACAGAGCTAAGCTTATGACTATATTCTTTTTCCACCACCTCAACTACCATCTATGGCTCTCGTGGTGCAACCACCCACCTCTCTATTTCAAGACCAACAAAGATGACATCAAGAAGAAATTGAGGATTTTGATGACCTCCAGGTCTGAGCTGCTAATGCAATCATTAATCATAGTTCAAATCAAAGAATCCTTCCTAGCCATCCTAGAACCCCAGAGTACGATCATAATGCTCGACAATAAGACGGCCATCTCAGCCACGCCAAAGCCACCCAGTTTGCCTGCAATGACCCAAATCACTTTGCCAAAGCATGTCCACGAGGCGAGCTTGAGGCAATCGCAGCAGCAAGCCCCCACCAGAAGCTGGCCGACCAACGCCGATCACCCGCACCCAACTAGTCACTGAAAGTCTATGAGTGATTAATAGAGGGCGAGCAAAAGCTTCCCTTTCAAGCCAATCCAAGAGTAACTAGATGCCGTAGGGATGATTGCACCGCATATTCTTTGTGAGTGTGCCCTAAAACAAGAAGGGAATAAGCAATAAGCTCTCAGATCTGTTCTCGTGATGCTAAATCTTGTGAACATTACTCTTTTGCTTCCTCATTGGAGCCAACCAAGGTAAATGAGCCTCTTGAGGATCTAGATTTGGTTTCATGCATGAAGAGCTCAAACTTTTGAGCGCAATCAAGTTTGGACGCTTGTGGAACGACCAAGACAAAACGCTATCGGCACCAAGTGGGTCTTCCACAACAAACACGATAAATATGGACAATTTATGAGGAACGAGACTAGAACTGTGGCCCAAGGGTACACACAAGTTAAAGGTTTGGATTTCGAGGAAACCTATGCCCCGATTGCTAGATTAGGAGCCATTAGGATCTTGCTTGCATTGCTAATCATCATAATATCATGCCTTATCAATTAGATGTCAAGAGTGCATTTCTAAATGAAAAAATCAATGAAGTAATATATGTTGAGCAACCTCCCTTTTTACGACCTTACATTTCCTAAACATGTCTATAACTCCGCAAGGCACTACATGGCCGCAAACAAGCTCCTAGAGCATGGTGTAAGTTCCTTAAGGAGTTTCAAAATTGGAAAGATTGATTCCACATTATTCACTAAGTTCCTTGATGATGAGCTTTTTGGTTGCTAGATATATGTGGATGATCATATTTGGGTCGACTAACAGTGCCTTTAGTGAAGAATTCAGCAAGATGTGGCCGGCAAGTTTAAGATATCCATGATGGGCGAATTGAAGTTATTCCTTGGACAAAACGTCAAGCAACTTCATGAAGAAACATTCATTAGGCAAGGCAAGTACGTCAAGGACATGCTCATGAAGCTCAACATAAAGAATGCCAAGCCAATCCATACTCCAATGCAAAACCAACGGGCATCTTGACCTCAATGAGAAAGGTAAATCTGTGGATCAAAAGGTATATCAATGCACGATTGACTCTTTGCTCTATCTTTGTGCATCTAGGCCCGATATCATGCTAAGTGTGTGCATTTGTGCAAGATTTCAAGCCACTCCCAAGGAGTGTCTCCTTGTGGCCGTTAAGAGAATTTTGAGATATCTAGTTCACACACCCAACCTAGGTTTGTGATATCCCAAGGGTGCTAATTTTGATCTTTTTTGATATTCTGATTCGGATTATGTCGGGCGCAAGGTAGATAGAAAGAGTATCTCTAGCACATATCAAATTCTTGTAGATCCTTAGTGTCGTGGTTATGTGGACATGACCCGCACGGATACACCCGCTGCCACCTCTACTTCCACTACTTCAACTAAGTCCGCTGCTGAAGCTACAAAGAATAAAAGAAGGTTCATCAAGATCTTCAAGAACATGCGAGGATTCAAGTTCAAGCTCTCAAGAGGAGGGAATGAAGTTCATGTGGCTATAACCATGTTCCACATGAATTGGTGTTGTACAAGAAGTCTTCCCACATCACTTTTGGTCCAAGAAGAGCTAGAGATAGAGTCCCATAAGATCTGGACTCTGATTCGGATTGCTGAGACAGCCCTGAATTCAAACGTCTTTATCTCGAGCATACGAACTCCGATTTGGGTGATCTTGGACTCTTTGGAAAGATTATCTCGTGATCTTTCCAACCTATCCAACGCCATCTCCAAATTTCTTACGAGCAGACCGCAACAGCCAAAACAATCCGAGACTGTCTCTGTGACAGATCACCTCTTGTTTTTATATAGCCCTAGGATTCTCTCTTTAGTTTTTGGGTTTCATTGAGTTGTATAGCTACTGCTACATTATCGCATCTACAAGTCGTGTAGGACTGCCGCCTTGTTTAGATCGCCAGTGGAATCTCAATATACTTTTTTCTATCTCTTGTGCCAATTTAGTACTCGTAATTTTAGATTGCAATTTATCATAGTTCTTGCTGGTTCTTCGGTTGCTTGCAGGAACTCAAACTTCGTTATTCAGGTTGATCGTGTCTACGACAAGGTCAATAACCATCAGAGTTTGGTTTAACGATTGCTAAGGCGTACCATCGCGTATGGTATAGTCGGATCATCAAGGTCAAACTCCACCAAACTGTTAGCTACCTTCGTCTCACTGAAAGATCGGGCAACCGTCTCATCACTGATCATCAAATAAAAAACCATAGCCCTATCCACCACGGAAGCGGAGTTCATCTCCGTCGGTAGTTGTTGCACTCAATTGCTTTAGATGAGGCAAACCTTGAAGGAAAGACATGCCTCTTTTATGTGATAATGAAACTACAATCAAGATAGCCAACAACCTCGTCCAACACTCCCGAACCAAGCACATAGATATCTAACACCATTTCCTTAGGGATCGTGCGACTAAAGGAGATATAGCCTTAAGCCATGTAAGGACAAAAAACAAATAGTAGATATATTCACCAAGCCTTTAATTGAGCATAGCCTTAAGCCATGTAAGGGCGGAAACGTTGCTTGAAGCTTTGCACATTTGCTTAGTTGCTTCATTTAATTTTTAGAGCTTAAGATGTGTGAACACACTAAGGGGGTATTATTCTCTCAATGAGCAAATACATCCTAAAAGATGTCAACCAATCAATACTTTTTTCTATTAATTATCATTAGGATCATGGATACACAAAAATGTGAGTCATTACATCATAGAATCCTATTGCCAAATGCTAGAGGTCTTAGTGCAAATGTCAGCTCATACATGGTGGTAACACCATAAATATTGCCATCTCGATTCCTAAGGTCTTATTTGCTATCTCAAATCTTTGGTAAATGCTAAGCATTGTTGCTCTATTTTACCAAGACTTTGAGTTGATTTTGTCAAATTCTCATCTAAATTGTTATTTTAATTGCTTAATTGTTTTCCAATTGGATGTGGAATGGACCCATAAGGAACTCCTAGACCTGCTTTATCAAAACTTACCCTAAAAAATTCATTCAAATCTATAAATCTGAACTTTCGTTCAGAAATTCGGAACTTCTGACATATGTCCCTATCGACAATTGGTAAACCACTGACCTTACGGTAGTCGTGATTAGAGAGATTTGTTGAAGGGTAGGGACCCCTGGGGCCGCTGATCAAGCAGTACTGGTTCACAGAAGGTGAATATTTTATATAGATTCGGGCCTCCCTCAAGATAATAATCGTACGTCCTGGTGGTATATATTGAATATCGAGTAGAATACAAGGATTTTTTAGTGTGTAGCCTAGATGGGATCTAAACCTAGTCGGGAAACTCCACAGGCCAATTTGCTAGAACTCGACTTCCTTAAGGCAACAGATCTTCTCGGGGATGTCGGATGGCAGATTGAGACTCTGGAACAGCCAGGGCTCAATTTGTTAAAGGCTTTTGTTTCTTCAGGCGTGTGTTTTTGGCTTGTCCTTCTCATAGGGCGATCGGGTCCTTTTATAGAGTGCATTTCGTATCTGATACAAAGTCATCTTTGACCAGGACTCGATCATCCTTAAATATAGGGATAGACCTGTCGGGACCCAAAATCCATAACAGAGAGCTTTAGGTGGAATCACCCGCTAGGTCAAAACGTCAACCCTGACCTCAACCTTTGGGTATCAATTCCAAGAGGAGTGGGGTGATATGGCTTCGAATAGCCCGAGATGTCAACCCCGAACTTGCTCCGGCAAACTAATGCGCAGGTCAAGTAGGATGATATGGTCTCCTCACTCTTTTCTTACTGAGCCGGAACATCAATCCCAAACTCGTCTCGACAAATTAATTCTCGGCTGGAGTAGGATGATATAGCTCCCAAGCTCTCAGTAGAAGAGTCACTTCATAGGGATGATTAAACCTAACAACTCTATGGTATGGACTCTGAAACCCTACCTGCATCATGTGCTTCAAGAACATACACGCGGAGCACATGAGGCAGGTGAGAAACAAACTGGTATCACAGCAGCAACTCTACGACTGAAGATGCGATGTTATAAGTTCTTGAAACTTGACAACATAATATACACACAAGAGTTGCTTATATAGCGGAAGAGTAAGGATGGCTATGAAGCCAAAAATGTCAGGCCAAAAGTGGCAGCAGAACAAAACGAGCTGCCAAACCCTGGGCAGGACCACTGCCTGGGATTTCCAGTGACTAGTCGTCGTTGGCGTCAATCTCTATGTAGAAACCACCCTCAGTGGAAATGGTTTCCTCTGCAAGAAAAATGTCAACGATAGCAGAGTGAGTACAAAAATTGTACTCAGCAAGACTTACAAGGGGAAATTAGTAATAGATGCAACAGGTATCAATGAAATGGTTATCTGTGGACTATTTTGCAGAAAGCCAATTTACCTTTAACAATATCCATTAAGTAGATGAAAATCAACTACTAGAATACTTTTCAAAGGGGACGAGTCGAATGCTTCACGATCATTCCTTACTGTAGAACACCACACCTTAGGTATCCTGACCCTTCCTCGACCACCCTGGGAGGAAGCAATCGCTAACACCGCAGCCTTAGAGTGACAAGTTTTAGATTTGTTGTTGTAGTTGTCTAATTCGATGCAGGTAATCACCAAGTTATCCATAACCGCGGACACGGCTATTCAAACAGTTCAAACCCTGCAGGGGTGTACATCTTTACCTACACGTATCGATCGACTCCTAATGCCACTGGAATAACACACTTCACGAGGTGTGCTAGCGGAGGGTGATCGAACACGACCTTTACAATGCTTTCGACCTAGGTATGAGCCACCCTTATGGGGCCAGTCCATGTATATCAGTCCGGCCACAACTACGACATGGTCCCATAAGTTGTAGCAGGTGATACATCCCCGGTCCTCGACCGTGTATAACCCTTACACCTATATTGAAGCACCACACCACATCATTTTTCACTCACCCAGTGAATAGAAATGGCAAACTATGTAGCTCATACACTAAGTCTAGGCAAATTATTTAGTCGTGGGTGGCCCCATAATCCACCCGTGTAGAAGTACGTAAATCTTGGGTCAATATACATCGGGAACCGGTGCTTGTGGGAAAACGAGACAACCCACCATGCTCCCAGCCATGGCCTCTCATCTATCCCAATGATGATTAATCAAGTTATTAGTCACATCCCAGTGAACACCCACCTACGACGTAACCCATCCAATGGTGTGAATTCATCTGCCACCCAAGGAATTATGACTTTTACCTGTCTAAGCATGTCTAAGCAATAATAACATAGTAAGTAGCATAAAGGTGTACACGATACTACTCTAGATAGGTTAGGATGGTGGTGGAGTTGATTGAGCGACAAAGTAAGTTTTATGCACAAGAATAGGGTTTCTGCTTAGCGGAAAGTAGAATTTGAACGCATACGATAACAAATTTGAAAACAACTAATACTTTGCAAATAGTAGGTGTTTACAATATATTCAAAGGGGCTGCTTGCCTTGTTGCTCAACAACTAAACTCTGCTCGTGATTGAGATTGTCCTCTTCGGGATCTTCCAACTCTAACGGAGAAGAACGAAAATACCAGAAAAAGGGCATGAACGTAAATATCAAAATGTTGAACATTGGCATGAGATGAAATGCATGCCATGGCATAGAGGATGCAAAATAAAGACTAATGCAAGTGGAATCAGTTTAATCGGAGTCCGGACGCTCGAGATATCTCGATCCGACGACTTCCGGCTAATCGGGGGGCACCCTAATTTGAGTTTTTAGCTAATTATATTTTTCCTAGCATGCAAACATGCATGAAAATGACATATTTGAATAGCTCTCATTTTTTTGAACATTTTGATATATTATTTGCGTTTTTCTGATTAAAAATGAATTTTCTATGATTTAAACCATTTAAAAATCCTTTTTTATTTTTCTCAGTAAATAAAAATAGAATTATTAAATATTTACTGTTATTACTTAATTTAAACCTAGCCACAGTGTATGACATGTGGGCCCGTGGTCAAAGTTTGACCAGTCTATGACAGATGGGGCCCACTGTCAGTTAAATTCTATTTTCTTTTTCTTCTTTTCTTGTATTTCTGTCATGTGGGGTCCAACTGTCATAGAGATACCGTTAGAGCAGTGCATTAATGATGCTAATCATTGTTTAAGGGTTAATGCTGTCGGTTTGATGTTAATGATCATCATTAGTAATTAATATGCCCGAACCGGGCACAAATGCTTCAATTTAACCGGCCGGACCCGGCCGGTGCGTGTCACCGGCGGCCTTGGTTAGCTCGGCGGTGACCACCGCAACGAGGGGAGGGGAAGGCGGCGGCCGAGGCCTTACCGGAGCACGGCGAGAGGACGGGGCGGCTGGCGGTGACCAGCTCGTTTGCCGCCTCGGGGAGCTCGGGCTCCGGGCGGTGGTGTCCTCCGACGGCAAGGGGTGGTGGAGCGGCGGGTGCTCCGGGGCTCGACGAGTGACCGGTGGCTTCGGCGGCATCGGTGGCGAGCGCCGGTGCGAGGGCAGCGAGCGGAGACGCTGCGGGGAAGGGAGGCGGGTGGCGGGGCTAGGGCGGCGGAGGGCGTAGCGGCCGGCGACGGAGAGATGGGGAGAGAGCGGTGCTCGGGCATGCAGCAAGGGGATGAGGAAGAGGGAGGGGCTCGGCGCCGGCATTTTAGAGGAGTGGGGCGCGAGAACCGAAGGAGCTCGATGGCGCCCTGTGGGATGGTGGCGGGGATAAGCACCGTGGGGGCGGTGGGGTCGGGCGGTGCACATTGGGGTGGGCCAGGCGAGCAGGCCGGGGGGGAAGGAGTGGGCCACGCGGGCCAAGCCGAGAGAGGGGAGAAAAATAGGCCGGGAGACAAGCGGGCTAAATGGGCCAGGGGAGGAAGGCCCAGGCGGGAGAAAGGAGAGCAGACCAGGCCGGCGGGGAGAAGGGAAGAGAAAGAAAATGGGCTACCGGCCCATTCGGGGGAGGGAGGGGATTTTAGTATTAGATTTTATAATTTTCTTTTTGTTTCTTTCCCTTTCCTTTTCTAATTTCAAATTTCCCTTGTTGCTTTCAACATTATTCAATTAAATTATTTGAAGTATGCCCAAGGCAATCGGTTAAAGATTAGTTTGGGATTGTAATTTAAAATTCCCTATAAACCTTGATATGAAATTTGGAAGGTTTCTTTCATTTCTCAAGGTTTGTCTAGGCATTTCAAAAGTTCAAAATCCTTCTCATTTTGACTTGATGCACATGCCATGATGCACATTACAAAGTTAATAAAATAGGGATGTTACAAGACCTTCTAGTTTAAAGGGTATCTTGGAGCCTTACGAGAGATCTCTTTATCTCCTAGATATCTAGGATATCGTATACGGATACTATCTCGCATAAGGTATAAATATACTACTCATTATCAGTCCCGAAACTTCTGAGAATTACCACTATTGTGCCACTTAGGTTTCCAGAATCTCTGGATTTTGCGGGAGCTTCCTAGGTCTTTGTGCTTAACTTCAGTACATGTTCCCGGAACTCTCGAGATTTTTCCTGGAATGTTTGAGATTTGCACTGCACTAAAAATTGATCCTTTTGAGTTTATCGTTTGGTTCTCCAAGATTCTCGAAACCTCCAACAAATTCCCTGAACCTCCGAGTTTCCCTATGAACAATTTTTTCTTAAGGATCTGAATCAACCCTAACCACCTCAGATCCTCTGTTTTCAACCCAGCGCCTCTGACTTCTCACGATACTCAGTGTCACCACTGCTCCCGTGCCGTCCCTTCCCCACTGCCAGACTCCGCCACGACCACGTAGGTCTCACATCGTCTGTCTCTGGCCATCCACCATCGACACCAGGCATCTTCATCGCCCAACCCCGCCGTAGCAACACAGCCGCCGCTGAGTTAGGGCACGGCTACCGAATCCATGACCTCCACAATTACATATCCATCTCATAGGTAATCCCCATCTTCCACGTTTCTTTCACCCTCAATTTTATGATATCCCATATAAAATAGTGCAACTCAGCCCCAATTCCTTTGCACGGTTAGACCTAGAAATCTTAGTTTTCATAGAAACTTGTAAACTTCCAGAAAGTTCCGCTGAGCTTCTGACTTTGGCACTGTTATCTAAACAGATAGAAGTCAAAACCTCTGAGAAAAACTCGGATGCTCCAGAAATCAGTTCTAAACCACATATTTTTATATCCTAGAACCTCCGAGATTTTCCCAAAACTTCTAACATTGCTCTCTATCTAGACAGATGTGAAACTCAAAACCTCTAAGAAATATTAGAAGTTCTGAGCTCTTTGAGAAATGTGTCCGGAGATAATTTCTAGAACCTCCAACTTTGATCTTGGAACTTTCGAGATTCAGTGAGTTTTTTCAAACAAAATCCTTTTATCTGAGATCACATGTATACTCATCTGCTACTCTTATATATCTATTTCACAAGATAAGATGAGTTTCCAAGAATCGTGAAAGAATGACGACTCCGAGGCCAGCATTCCTCCATCCCCACAGCTGATTGATTCCTCTCGGAGAGGGTTGGTACATGAGGATGGACGAACCGAGGCTGTCTCCACAGGCAGTTGCTAGTCCATAAGTGGGAGAAACAGAATTGCCTCTAGAGTCAGTAGAGGTTCTCCAACGAATGAAGATTCCCCCCAAGGGACAGAGAGCTACCAAGACTATCGCTAGTTGTTCCCCTCTTGCTAACAACGACGATGACTATGATGATGAGGAGGATGCGGAGCCTGAGTCTCCTAAGCCTAGAAAGCAAGGTTGGCTCGTGAAGGCAGGGCACAAAAGAAGGAAGCAGCAGTAGTAGAGGCCACCAAGACAGAGGCAACAAAGTAGAGGCCGCAAGGGCAAAGGCTGCAAAGGAAGCCACATCTATAGCAGCAACAAAACAATCGTCACCCCCTCCATCTCGTAGAAATTTGAAGAGAAGGGCACCAAGGCAAGGGGGATCTCCCTCTAAACCTCAGGTCAAGAGGGATTCTCCTACTAAGAAGTTTGCCCTAGCTAGCAAGGGAAAGCTTCCTCCCCAGCCTCCATCTCAGCATGTTCCGATAGTAAGAAAATCGTGGATGACCGTGGATCCCGAGGCACCCGAGGATGCCAGTACTAAGTCACTCTTGCCCCAGTTCATCACCTTCCTAAACAAGGCAAGACTCCCCACGTGGCCATTGACTACAAGACCTTTTCCAATGAAGAGCTCCGCAAGATCTGGTGAAAAGTCAATCCCTATGACTATGAGATGGATGCTACAGACTCCCGCTTCTGAACCATTGAACAACAGGATTACTACGAGTTAGTCATCCATTACAAAAAGGACACAGTCATCCCTCAGTGATATGTCAACTTCCAGTATCTTCGGTAGCAGGCTTGTTTTAGGAAAGTGACTGAAGCTAAAGACACAAACTAATTGATGTCATGGGGCTGTAACAAGATTAGAATGATGAGCTAATCATGCAGTTTTATGCCACATTCTTTGTTGAGAGGAAATCTCCGGTGAAGGTGCTATACTGGATGACCCACAGCCACCACTATAGTTGCACCTTCAATGACTTTGCCGAGGCACTTGGTCTTGAAGGAGATGAGTCTGCAAAGCTTACCATCCATAATTTAGATAGGCCTCTTGGGATAAATCAACTCGAATCCTTGTATGAGCCCGGGGTAGCCTTCCACCTTGGTCGACTGACCAATCTGACCTTCTTTGTCAAGACAATGAACAAGATGTTCTGCCACACTATTGCTCCCAAGGTTGGCTAGCTTCATCGGGACCTTTGAGCACCACCTCCTCATGCATATGGTCAAAGGAGAAGACTTCCTCATATTTAATTACATATTTTAGTTCATGAGGATTGCTAGCATGGAGGCTGATACCTCCTCTCAAGTGATGCAAAAAGAAGAAGGAAAAAGGAGAAAGATTGAAGCCCAGGAAGGAGAAGAGGCAAAAGTACAAGAAGAAAGTGAGACTGACAGTGTCCATGTAGGGAAGCACCAAAAGGCCCATGATGAAAATCAACTAAAGAAGTTTTTTTGAAGAGGGTTCCACTATGTTGAATCCTCTCACAGAGATAAAGGACGGTCTCGGGTTTATCTTTGACATTCTTCATCGATATAACAAGGAGATTTCTTATCTAAAAGACAAGTTGAAGACCGTGAAGCGTCGTTAGAAGAAGAGCCTATGTGAGAGGATCTTCGACGGCGAGTTGTCTGACTAGGGTTCAGAGTTTGCTCCGGATGTGGACATGCCGATCTCTTCACCGATCCCATCTGGTTCACCTCGAGGTGATGGGTCTCAACTTCGTGACACCGCTGCCTCATCACCTCGAGGATCTACTCCAATTGCACCACCTACTTCTCTAGCTACCTCGACCACCACGGCAGCACCTTCGGCTACACCGACTCCACCTGCCTCGACAACAAGTCCACCACCGACCGTTGAGCCTTCAGTGCCTTCTTCATCGACCAGGCAGGGTTCGCTAGCTTAGAGCTCTGTTTCTTAGTGTCATTCCCTTTTTGGTATGTTGATGCCAAAAGGGAAGTGATCTTAGAGCTTGCATTTGGGAGTTTTGGGTAGCTAGGTGTGCTTGAGTTACAAGACTAGGTTCTTATTGATGATTGTTGTATGTCTTGTAAATTCTAATCTTCGATGACATGGATATTTATCTTTTGCTACATTTGACATGGTTGCGTGCTCTGTATCATAATATTCACATGCCATGCCATGCTTAATCCATGATCACCTTGTCATGCATAGTTCTTTACCTTACATGCAAATCATACACTATGCACGCCCATGGATTCTAAGACATAGGGGGAGCTCTTCACACTTCCACCTATATATGTGTATTAGCATTCAAATGTAATTTCAAATAATGCACATCTTTATGGAGAGCTCACCCTATATCATAGGACCCAAACAACACTCTTTATATCCAAAATTGATGCTTTAATCAGATTGTCATCAATCACAAAATGGGGGAGATTCAAAGTGCATCTTGGCCCTCCATAAGTAGGTTTTGATGATCAATGACAAAATGATTAAGAGACTATTGTGTGCATCAAGTGTGATCAGGTGTTTAGTCCCAAAAGTAGTGTTAAAACTATCATTGACGACTCCTAAAAAGTTCTAAGAAAAGATGCCTTGGAGAAATGAAGATTAAGGATAATTTTCTAGCTCTTTTTGTTGTTCAAGGAATCACATTGAGTTTAGGGAAAGCCGTAGTAATAAGGAGGTTGAAATCTAGAAGATGGTGAGAATGTCTTGTTAATACTCAACTATGAATCAATTTCCAAATCCAAATAGGTCTATAAAATCTCTCTGTACACACATTTTCTAAAACTGTCAAAATATCCGAGATTGATGTTGGAATATCCGAGTCTCTCTTCTGTGTGAAGAGTCAGAGAACTTAGAGCATCCAAGTTTGCCTTCCTATCTGATCTTCTGTATGTCAGAACATCCAAGATTTCTCAGAACCTTCAGTTTCGGTTCTGTACACGCTAAGTCCTTTTGCTTTGGAAGTCGAAGCTGCTGGATTTTCCAGAGTCTCCGAGATTTGCTTCTAGACTTATCTTTTGAAATATTGAAATGTCCAAGTCCATTGTCGGAACCTTCGAGATTGAGTTCTGTCTACCTTAGTTGAGGTCCTTTGGAATACCAGAAGGTCGGAGTGTGATGTTGGAACCTCTGGGAATTCGTTCTGACCATACCTTGTCAGATATTCTTAATCCTGGAGGGTTTGGGTACAAGTCAGAACCTTCAAAATTTGCTTCTATCTGCGTTGCTCTGAAAGTTGAAACTTTGTGTTCTTGCCAGAAGTTCCAAGAACTATTTCTAGACAGACAATATATTTGTTGCTTTCAAATGTCAGAATCTCCAAGTTCCATCCCAGAAGTTCCGAGTTCTTCAGCTTTTTCACTAGCAGCTAGTTTCAAGTGGGTTGGCTATATATACCCCAAAGCCTCTTTCAACGCCCAACTCTATGAAAAGCCATTCTTCTGCTCTCTAGAATGCTACTCCATATTTCCTCAAAACCAAGTTATAATTCTTGTGAGAAAATCTTTGAGAGAGAGATTGAGCCATAGTTGAGTAGCAAGTAAGAGTTCATCTCCAAATCAGACTGATTGAAGCCTGTTAATCTTGGAGATTGGCATCTCCAAGCGGCTAGGAGTTGCTTGGGAGCCTTCAAGAATTGTGAAGTGCTCCAAGAAGTTTGTGAGGGCTCAAGGCTCGCCTACCGCAAGTTGAACTACTTCCACATGAAAAAGAAAGTGTCGCATCAACAAGCTTCTTGAGGAAAGAGCATGATTTGGTGTTGGCTTCAATGTTGGATCAAGCTTCCTCAGTAGAGATGTAGAGCCTGGTCAAAGGCTTGAACTTCAACAACAAATCTTGTGTCTCCCTTGTGGTTGTTTCCATGCACTTCTCCATAGTTGTTTGCTTAGTTGTTTCGATCACTAGCATGCTAAAATTTTTATAGGACTACTTAGTGTTTTAGATAAACTTTTGTAGAAAGAAATGTTGTGTCATTCTTTTAATCTCTTATTCACCCCCTCTAGTCGATACCCTAGATCTTTTTCAAATTGAGTTTAGGGAAAGCCGTACTATTAAGGGGATCTAAATCAGGAAACGGGTGAGAGTACCTTGCTAATGCTCAGATAGGAATTAATTTCCAAATTCAAAGAGGCTTTTGAAAATTCTCTCTTCTCACACTTTCTGCAAAAGCCATAACCTCCAAGTTTGGTGTCGGAACATCCGAATTCCACTTTCGTGTGAAGAATTAGGTAAATCACAGCCTCTGAGTTGCCCTTCATATTTGTTTTTATGGATGTCGGAACATCCGAGATTTCTCGGAACCTTCAAAGTCAGAGCCCCTAAAAATTTCCCGGAGCCTTCGGGAACCTGTTCTGGACTTATCTTTTGAAATCTCAGAATGTTTGAGTCAAAAGTCAGAACCTCTGAGAATGAGTTATGTCCATCCTCTGTTGAGGATTGACGATGGCATAGCACCCGGGTATCGTCAAGGAGGACAAAGCCGGCCCTCTGGACACAGGATAGGTCAGGCCGATTACTCGGAGTCCGACTTGTACACGGGGGCGCCTCATCGACTTGGAGTACAAGACAAGGATAAGTACCTGCCCGGCAACCCCGGATTTAGTTGCAACTAATTAGGAAGTCAATCTATAAATCGATCCGGACCCTTGTAGCCCTACCACGGTCGCCTATATAAGGCTAGGTAGGGATCCCCTAATCGGTAAGCTACATACGCTCTCATATTCTCATACACACATAGCCCTAGCAACCTAGAGATCTATTCTCGAGGTCTTGCGGCACTCGGGATACAAGCAGTACCAACCACCAAACACAGGATGTAGGGTATTACCTCTTGTTGAGGGCCTGAACTTGCCTAAACTTTGTCTCCCGTGTGCACCCATCTGGATCTACTGTGTTCACGCTGCCCTATATTCAATATTGCTGGATCTAAACACCGACAGTTGGCGCGCCAGGTAGGGGCTGTGCGCATAGATCCATCCAGACAGATCTAGATGGGTTTCTTCGATAACTACGGCAATTTCGTTCCGGGCAGCATCATGAGATTTGCTTCCCTGGACGTTGTCCCTGATCCAGAATAGTTTCTCCGATTCGGAAAGCTGGACTTCATCGCTGATAAGCTCGGCAAGCTTCACCTCTGCGACGTGGCTTCCCGCTGATCAACGGAGGCTTCATCACCATCTCCACTCAGACTCACCCCTTTGTCCATGCCTTCGGCTCCTCTCCCCAATGACGAGTTTGAGCCAAAGTCGGATCTGCTGTTTGAACGCGGGTTCTCACCCGTCGAGCAGGGATCCCGACTGGTTGGCGTAATCGAGTCCCTCCAGCCCCTCTTGAGTATGACTCGGATGGCTTCGAGAGCTCGGGAAGCCACCATCCTTCTCGGGAGGTCTTCATGGCTAACCCGGACATGCTGGTCAACAACGACAACCAGCCCATCCCCATCGAAGATCAGACTCCTCATCAACTAGCAGCCACTCGGCTCCGTCTTCTTGCTAAGGAGGAGGCACTAGCCGAGCAGCAAACCACGCTGGCTCGCCAGCGTGAAGAAAGAGAACGCAACGAGGACATGCGGGATCGTGGACGCCAGGTCCACAACACACTCTGCATGCGTGAAAGGGACGGCGTCCCGATATTTTCGCTCCCCAGTCACAACATCGTTGCTGCCAAGGTGGTGGCACATGCCATCAATATCCTTGAGAGCACCCTGGGTCACGATGAACTCCGACGACTCTGGATCCTAGTGGAGGAAGTAGCACTCCAGCAAGCCGAGATCTCCAGGAACCGCGCAGGTTCCTCTGCGAGTGCCAGGAGCCGGCATCTTTCCCCTCCAAGGAACCCGCAAGCTGTAGAGGGAAGCCGTGCCAACCTCGAACGTCATCACCTCGCCGGATCGGTTCGCAGCCGACTCGGACTGGATCGTGATGCACGGGGTACTATTTGCTGCAAGAAACCATGCCCGCCACGGCGCGGGACAAAAGGATCACCCTGCTGGGTTGGCACGTAGCTGACTCGGACCAAACCGCGACACGCGGAACACCCTCGAGGCCTGACAAAATGCTCGTCAGGACTCATGGAGAGAACCATGGTGGTCACCACAGAGACAGCAGTGATAGCCGCACTACCAGTCGATGTAGCTCTCCAACTCATTCTAGCATGGCTTACGTGGGCCCCAAGACGTTCGGTTCCCACATCCGCGACATTGTCTTCCCGTCACGATTCTGAGTCACCGGCGTTGACAAGTACACGGGCGAGACTCGGCCCAGATATCTGACTGGCCGATTACCACACAGCGGGCAGAACCAATGGTGGCAACGACTACGTTGCCATTCATTACCTGTCCCTGTTTCTAGCCAACTCGGCTCGACCTTGGCTTACTAGCTTACCTCAGGGCTGTATCCAATCATGGGCCGACCTTGAAACCCTCTTCGTGAACAACTTCCAGGGCACCTACAATAGGCCCAGGAATGCGTGGGACCTCCACAGTTGTACTCAAGAGGCAAGTGAAACCCTCAGAGAGTACATCCAACGCTTCTCCAAAAAGAAGAACTCTCTGCTAGAAGTCCGAGAAGGTGACGTCATCACCGTCTTCTCCAAGGGCGTTCAGAGCACTGACCTCATCCACAAGATCGCGTGCAAGAATCCTCAGACTACGTGCGAGCTCTTCGACATCGCCAACAACTTCGCTACTGGTGAACAAGCTGTTCGCAGTGCGATCAAGGACGATAAGGGAAAGGGCAAGGCTCCTGAGTCCCCCAGGAGGAAAGACCGTCCTGAGTCGTCCAGGAAGAAACATTGGAAGCACAAGGGTGAAGAATTCATTGCCGCGGCTGAGCACGCCCCGCAGTGTCGCCCTCAGCGCGGCAACGCAACCTTTGAGGAGATGATGAGTCAGCCGTGTCACTTCCATGGACCAAAATCTAACCATGTCACGCGCGACTGCAATCTCCTAAAGAACTTGAACAAGCCTTTCGCCCCCAACCGGAACAAAAAGGATCCCCCTCCGGATGAGGGCGACGAATTCCCAAAGGAGACCGCGTGTCTTATAATCTTCGGTGGCCTAAATGGCTACGAGTCCAAGCGTCGCCAGAAGCTCACCGATCGTGAGGTCAACTTGGTTGAGTCGGCTGTACCCCAATACCTGGGATGGTCCGAGTCCATAATTTCTTTTGGTCGCTCGGATCACCCAGACTACATACCTAACCCCGGAAGGTTCCCTTTGGTGGTGGACCCAATTGTTTGCGGCGTCCGCCTCACCAAGGTCCTCATGGATGGAGGGAGTGGTCTGAACATCCTCTACGTCAAGACATTGGACGACATGAAGATCTCCCGCTCGGAAATCAAGCCCACCGGTGCATCCTTCCACGGGGTTGTACCTGGCAAGATGGCAAGACCACTCGGGCAAATCAGCTTGCCCGTCACTTTCGAAACTCCTGACAACTTCTGGACCGAGACCCACCTTCGAGGTCGTCGACTTCCCAGGCTCGTATCACGCCATCCTGGGGCGTCCCTGCTACGCCAAATTCATGGCTGTTCCCAACTACGTCTACCTGAAGCTCAAGATGCCGGGTCCCCATGAGATAATAATGGTGCAAAGCAGCTTCCAGCACGCTTACACGTGCGATTCAGAAAACTGCAACCTTGTCGCAGCCCAAATCGTTGCAGCCGAGCTTGACAGCCTCACGTCGGCCGTGGTTGAGGAAGTGCCCCCGACTAAAAAAGCTTTAGCAGTGACATCGTTCCAGTCGGCGAGGGATACCAAGGCAATCCAGCTCGATCCGGAAGACTCCTCCAAGACGACACAGATGGGACTGTGCTCAGCGACAAATAGGAAAACGCACTCGTCAGTTTCCTTCGCGACAACCGGGACATCTTTGCATGGACATCTTCTGACATGCCAGGAGTCCCGAGGGAGGCTGCCGAGCACTCTTTGAACGCTCGGCTGGACGCTAAGCTGGTCAAGTAGCGCCTACGCCGTTTTGCTGAGGATAGGCGTAGAGAAATAGGAGAAGAGATAGCCAAGCTTCTATCAGCTGGTTTATCAAAAAAGTGTATCATCCCGACTGGTTAGCAAACCCAGTTATTGTTCACAAAAAGAATGGAAAATGGAGGATGTCCGTTGATTACACGAGTCTCAACAAAGCATGTCCCAAAGATCCTTTCACACTACCTCGCATCGACCAGGTGATCGACTCTACGGCCGGTTGTGAAATTCTATGTTTTCTCGACGCCTACTCGGGCTACCATCAGATCAAGATGGAGGAGGAGGATGAGATCAAGACATCATTCATCACTCCATTCGGGGCCTTCTGTTACGTCTCCATGCCTTTCGGCCTAAAGAACGCCGGCGCCACGTACCAACGGTGCATGCAGCGCTGCCTCCAGGAACAGATTGGCAGGACCGTGCAGGCCTACGTCAATGATGTGGTGGTCAAGTTCAAGAAGAAAGTAGAACTCCTAACTGACTTGGGGGAAACATTCTCCAACCTTAGGCGATTCAGCATGAAGCTCAACCCAGAAAAATGCATGTTCGGAGTGCCTTCGGGAAAGCTACTCGGTTTCATCGTTTCCGAATGAGGAATCGAGGTTAACCCGGAGAAGATCGACGCCATCGTCAAAATGGGCCACCAAAAAACCTCAAGGTTGTCTAACGGCTCACCGGGTGCATGGCGGCCCTGAGCCGATTCATCTCCCGACTCGGCAAAAGGCCCTGCCCCTCTATAAGCTCCTGAAGAAGTCGGATAACTTCACATGGACATCTGAGGCTCAAGACGCCCTCGATTGGCTGAAAAAGCTCCTGACCATGTCCCCGGTATTGGTCTCCCCGATGCCCGACGAGCCACTGCTCCTTTACATCGCAGCAACTACACAGGTGGCCAGTACCGTCTTGGTCATCGAACGCTCCGAGCCAGGCCATATCCAGAAGGTTCAGGGCCTGGTCTACTTCATCAGTGAAGTGCTTTCCGAGTCCAAGGCGCAGTACCCACAAATATAGAAGATCATTTATGCAGTGTTCATAACTTATCGGAAGCTAGTCCACTGCTTACAGGGACACCTGATCACGGTGGTCAGTTCCTTCCCAATCACTGATGTCAACAATCGCGACGCCACAGGACGGGTCGCTAAGTGGGCAATGGAACTAATGGCATTCAGCATAGTTTACGCCCCCGCACGGCTATCAAGTCTCAAGCTCTTGTCGATTTCATGGCCGAGTGGACAGAAGTCCAGTCCACACCCTCTGTCGTCGACCTCAAGTATTGGACACTCTACTTTGACGGCTCACTGATGCTTCAGGGTGCGGGGGCTGGCGTTGTGCTCATTTCTCCAAGAGAAGAACATTTCAAGTACGTGCTACATATCCACTTCTCAGTGTCCAACAATGTCACCGAATATGAAGCCTTACTACACGGCTTACGCATTGCGACCTCACTCTGGATCCGCCGGCTCCTTGCCCGCGGAGACTCTGAACTGGTGGTCAGGCAGGTGATGAAGGAGTGATCATGTAGAGACCCAGCCATGGAAGCCTACTGCCAAGAGGTGCACAGGCTGGAAGCCAAGTTTGATGGCCTCAAAATCACGCATATCCTCCGCTGAGACAACGAAGCTGCAGACGCGCTCGCCAAGCTGGGGTCCAGTCGGGATGTCGTCCCGGTTGGGGTTTTCCTCCAGGAGTTACACACTCCCTCTATCAAAGTGGAGACGACGCCCGAGACCACCGAACCACACCCCGAAGGATCTGATAGCACTCAGCAAACTCCCCCAGAAGTCTTCGCCATCACCCCCGACTGGGCAACGCCCTTCCTCGACTACCTCCTACGAGACACTCTCCCGCCAGATCAGACCGAGGCGCGTCACCTCGCGAGGTGCGCCAAGGCCTACGTTGTCGTTGAGGGCGAACTCTACAAGAAGAGTACATCCAGAATCCTCTAGCGGTGCATATCTCAAGACTAAGGGAAACAACTACTACACGATATTCACTCGGGAGTTTGCGGGCACCACACGGCGCCAAAGTCACTAGTCGGGAAAGCTTTTCGACAAGTTTCTACTGGCCGACCACCGTTTTGGAAACCGAGCACATCGTGCGCATTTGCGAGGGATGCCAGTACTTCGCTCGGCAGACACACTTGCCGGCTCAGGCACTCCAACCCATCCCGATCTCATGGCCTTTCATTGTCTGGGGTTTGGACATGGTTTGTCCCCTCAAGAAGGCTTCCGGGGGCTACACACATCTCTTCGTCACCGCTGAGAAGTTCACCAAATGGATTGAAGCCAAGCCAGTCGCCATGATCACTGTCGAGTGGGCCGTCGAATTCTTCTTGGACATTGTATACTGGTTCGGCGTCCCCAATAGCATCATCATGGATAACGGTACTCAATTCACCGGCAGCGCCTTTCTCCGATTCTGCGACGACTATAACATTGCGCTCAATTTCGCCTCAGTAGCACACCCCCGTACAAACAGACAGGTTGAGCGATCCAATGGTCTAATTATGCAAGGCATCAAACCTCAGATCTTCTAGTGCTTGAAGAAATATGTGGGTAAATGGGCCGCCGAGTTGCTTTTGGTACTCTGGAGCCTAAAGGGACTACTCCCAACCGGTCAACCGGTTACACACCTTTCTTCATAGTACATGGAGCCGAGGCCGTGCTGCCGACTGACCTGGACCACGGGTCTCCGCGCATCCGTGCTTATACCGAGGTCGAGGAGGAGGAAGCAAGACAAGATGCTATTGACCAGCTCGAAGAAGCATGCGAAGTCACTTTCCTACAGTCGACAAAGTACCAGTAGGGCCTACGGCGCTATCACAGCCGGCATGTACGCGATCGCTTGTTTAACGTTGGTGACTTGATTCTACGCCGAGTCCAATCCAACAAAGACAAGCACAAGCTCTCCCCACCGTGGGATGGTCCATACGTGGTTGCCGAAGTACTACGCTTGGGGGCTTACCGACTGAAGGACAACGATGGCAACATCATCACCAACGCATGAAACATTGAACAGCTACGTTATTTCTATGCTTAAATTTTATACTTCGATATTACGGACAAATGAATAAATATTTTTCGCTCCTTTTGACACAATTCTCGGAGTTCCCGACTGGCCCGCCATGCACGCTCACGGCCACACATAACGGACACTCAGGGGCTCCACCACTCTAGGTGCGCCCAACTGCACTTGGGCTTTCTTCATTCGAACAAATTATTTTAGTACTGTGCATACAATTCGATGTTAACTCTTTGCTCTCGATTGCCGGTCTACGCCACAACCCTGCGCTACACGGAAAATAGCCCACGGCTAATCTCTACACAAAGAGGGCTATGACGGGTCTGCAAGAGTACACACAACGGATTAGCCCGCACACGAACAAATCTTTTGCGAAGGAAGAAAGTTAACAGACTTTAAAACCAAGTTTGCTACAGAATATGTATAGACAAGTATTCAATCAGTTGACATACACATCCCAAATTTGTATCCCTACAGCTCGGCTTGGTCGATGAGGGAGTTCGCCGTGTCTTCGACTGCCTTAATCAGCTCCGGGACCTCCTCGTCAGGAACATCGACAGCATACCCTTTCCCTATTGCTTCCATGTCAAGCAACGGGTAGTGGGACTTCGCCACCGCGAGCAACAACACAGCTCCGGTTCGTGAGGCCTCCTTCTGCAGCCACCTAGCTTGTTCGGGCACCCATCGGAGACGCTCCGCGATCACCTCTACGTTGTCCGGCACGGGGTCGTTCTCCCACAGAGTGTCACAAGCTGTCTGACCCGCCGCCTTTAAGGACTCGACCATTTCGCTGATCTTCTTGAGGCGCAGTTGAAAGACTATGGAGACAAAGCAAAGACATTAGCAAGGTGCTCAGCGGGCCTCAACTAAACAAGACCCAAGTCAAGGACTTACCGGCAGCGGAGTCTGTGGTCCTTTTGTTCGTTGACTCGACGGCCTCCAAAGCCCTTCTCAGGCTACCGTCAATGACGGTCGCCTCCTCCTCCAGCTGCCTGACTCGAGCCTTCTCTGCCTCGAGCTCCTCCTGAAGCTTGGCAGCCCTGTCTTCGGCGGAGGCAAGTTGACCGACGCGGGCCTTCATCGCCTCAAGCTCTTCTTTGAGTTTGGAGGCCTTGTCTTCAGCAGCTGCAGCAAACAAATCAGCACGGCGAAAGCAAAAAACAACCAAAAGAAGCTCGACTCCTTTACCTTGAGCCCGGGCGGCCTCCTGGGAGATACCCCTCCTCAGAGCGGCGATCTCGACCCCTCGAGCGTGGGCTACCTCCTGCGTCGCCTGGAGGTTTCCCTCAAGTTGTCCCACTCAGCCTTGCGCTAGCCGAGTCAGACGATGGCCGGGAGCTGCTCCTGGAGGAATTCGGTCTTGTCCCTAGACCGTTTGGTTAAATTCTGCAAGAAACAGCAAAGGAAGTCAGCTACTCAGGAAAAAGCATCAAGACCCTCCACTCGCCTCCTTGAAACCAGTGGAGGCTATCGTGCACCCAGAGTGAAGTCTACAGAATAAACAAAGGACCCTCCGCCCGACTATTCTAGTCGACCGAAGGCTCGGGGGCTACAACCTCTAGGTGCACTGATCGTGCACCCAGAGTGAAATCTACAGAATAAACAAAGGAACCTCCGCCCGACTATTCTAGTCGACCGAAGGCTCGGGGGCTACTCCCCAATGGGTGCACCATCGGTGCACTCACAGGCAAAAAATAGAATAACAGAAACAGAAATGCAAGGGCAAAAGCCTTACTTGCATCAACGGCCGCAGTCTGCCGTTCAGCAGGTTGGCGCTCTCCCTCGCTGTCTTCAACAGTGCCGGGAGCGTCTCTCCGAGCTGGGCGGCGATGTCCATCGCCTCATCCCACTCTTCCACCTCCCGGACATCGTCGATCTCCCGGAGGACTTCACTCGGCCGTGCGTGGTCCGTTTGTCGGACCCGCAGCGGTTGGATCGCCAGCTGGGATCCCGGTAGAGGAGGGGGCACGCGATCGATTTCGACCTTCTTTACCAGTATCGCCAGATTGCCCTTGCAGTCCGACGGGATGGTTCTCGCTAGACTCGGGCCCCGCCTCCTCTGACGCAGCCAGAGCCGGCGCTCCAGCGCTGGGCTTCTCCGGCTGAGGAGCGGAAGGTGAAGCTGGGGGTGCGCCATCTCGTCGGGGAGAAGGCCGTGGGGAAGGAGTTGCGTCCGCCCTTGGAGGAGACGAGGGCCGGGCATCTGGTCCCGACTGGCTCCCCCCTTGACCGGCCCCGGGGCACTCGATGAGTCCTTTGGAATATCTCCCGCCCTCCTTGACCTACATTAGCATCCAGTTCGTTAGTTTTCTCTGAATGAAGACTAAATAAGCAGGAGATGTTCACTCGGTAGTTTACTTGGTAGATCAGGGAACGGGGACACGCTTCTTGGGCCCCGAGGCCTGCCGCCTCGGTGTGGCGGCCGGTGGAGGCGGCGACATCGGAGAACCACTCTGCCCCCTGAAGACTGCATCGGCGACCCTCTTCCCCCTCTGATTGGGGGGGACTTCATCCTCAATCGCCCGAGGAGTCTCCTTGGTGGCGGCGGCGGCTGGCGCCATCGGGGTAGGTTGGGCGGAGAAGCCGTCCTGACCCCCCGGGGCGGTGTCAGTGGCTGTCCCCCTTCTCTGATGTATACGAAGGGGGCATCATCTTCATCTTCTTGGGCTTCCTCCTCAGGAGCCGCTGTTACAACTGGCGAAGGAGCGCTGGGCTCCTCCGACGCAAAGGCACCTCCCCTTGATGATTCGGCACCAGCGGATGACTGCCGGGCGCTTCCCTGCGGTGGCTGCCCACTGCTGGGGATGTTGGCATATTGGAGCTGGTTCCAGATCTCCTTCTTTGGAAGGGGAACTGAGGAACTGAACCCGAATAGATCCTGCGAGGTCGGGGGGCACAGACGAACACCGAGTATGACTCGCTTGAAGCATATACTACAAATGATGAAGTTGGAGGGCTGGCTGGTCACCTGATTCGGAGGGTTGGTGTGGTTACGAGGCGCCGGGTGTCTGGAGCTATCCAGATCTGCTCCTTGGGCCATCAGCCTCCCGACTCGGCGCTTGACCTCCTCCTCCGCGAGTTCGTCGGCTGACTCCCAGGTCACATCCCGATGGCCGGTGTACACATACATCGGATGGACCGTAAGCTTCGCAGTTTGGATTCGGCGCCTGATGAAGGTGGCTACAATGCCGACCCCAGTGACTCCCGACTGAAGCACTTGGGAGAGATGAGCCATGAGAACCTCGATCGTAGGCTGCTCCCATTCTTGTAGAAGCTCCGTCCAACTCGCCTTGATCTCGGGAGGCTGGCCCACGAACTCTGGGAGTGAGGGCTCGAGGTTGCTACAGTAAAACCAGTCCAAGTGCCATCCTTTGTTGGAAGTCTGCAATGGCAGCTCGAGGTAATACTTGACGGCCCCTGGCCTCAGCTGAAATCCAGCACCCCCGACTACGGTTGGACTGTTCTTGCTCAGCTGAGGCTTGATGATGAATAGTTGCTTCCACAGCACGAAGTGTGGCTCGATCCCGAGGAAGCACTCGCAGAGCGTGATGAAGCACGTCACATGGAGCATCCCATTGGGGTTGAGATTGTGCAGCTCCAGCCCGTAGAAATATAAGAGCCCGCGCAAGAAAGGGTGCACCAGGACAGAGAGGCCACGGTGGAAGAAATAGGTGTGGACGATGAGCTCAGCGGTATTCGGAGTGGGGACCTCCTCTCTGACGGCGGGACGCCATTCGATCAGCTCCCTTGGCAGAAGCACCCCCGCCTCCACCAACTGCGCAGCCGGGCCTCCGTCGCGGTGGATTTGGATCAGGGCGCCATCAAACCAGCGGAGGAGACATTCTTGCTGAGTGATGCCCACACCAACGCGTCTTCCTCCTCTTCAATCGGATCCACTTCCCAGTTAGAGGCGGGCATTCAGTGGCAGCAGACCCGATCTAGGTTTTCTCTGGGATGCCTAATCAGGGTTCGGCCGGCCAGGATGAGAAGGCAAATGCGCGGATCGGTGATGGGGTGGAATCTAAACGGTGGTAAGATGGACGCGAGATCGGTGGCGATTTGGATTTGCTGTGTGGCGGCGCTCTCAGCTCAATGTAGCGGGAAGACGAAAGGTTTTGGGCACAGAAGAGACAAAGCGTGAAAGGGGAACTGGTGTGAACGGACGGGGTTTTAAAGAAGAGATGGCCTGGCGGATGCAAATCTTCCGCCCCCACGGGACGACCTTTCCACTTCCACGACGTAACTTTTCCGCACTCACCACGTGACTCTTCTGCTTCCATGGCGAAGTGTTACCGTTTCCAGCATCCGTCTGACTAGGGTTTCAACGGTTGGTCTTCCGGGACTAACGGGCTGTTTGAATACACCCCACATAAAGAGCGACTGTAACGTACCTTTAACGGGTCACTAGTCGGTTACCGAATAACTCGGAACTGAACGTTGCGGTTTTGAAGGGTTTCAATGGTTGGCCTCCGTAGGAACGTAATCATTTGAATACACCCGAGTGAAGGGCAGTTGTAGTGCACCTTCAGTAAGCCACTAGTCGGACACCGAGCAACTCAGAGCCACTGGTTTCTCCACCCAGACATTCCAGAGACTTTACCCTGGAATCTCCGGGATTAGGCTCCGTCACTCGGGACCGAAGCGCTTCAGCTTGTGTTCTGGTTCTAACGCGAATTTTAAAGGCATTCCCCCAGAGGGACGCTAGCTGGACCCGGGCTACTTGGGAAACCAGATGCCACTTGGGAATTCAGTCGGGATTCATGGTATGTCCCCCGCTGGACTATCAGCCGGCCTCCATCCGCTGGAAATGATTGGGTACCACCAGAACTTTCCCGTTATTAACTCAACCGCCATGATATTCCTGCCCTATGGGTGAATATTACTCGGCTTATTATCTCTACTCTACAGGAGTTCTATGAGTCCCTCACAATCTTCCCACAGGCAACAAAAAGGGCGCGCCCAAGCAGATGCTACTCGAAAAAAAGGAAGGAGACAAAGGTACTCGGCTTGGGTGTTATCATGACGAACTACAGCCAGATCATGAAGGACTCGGGGGCTATTGACGATGGCATAGCACCTGGGTATCGTCAAAGAGGACAAAGCTGGCCCTCTGGACACAGGATAGGTCAAGCCGATTACTCGCAATCCGACTTCTACACGGGGGCGCC
Organism: Stipa capillata; assembly: GCA_019208055.1. Classification (NCBI taxonomy): domain Eukaryota; kingdom Viridiplantae; phylum Streptophyta; class Magnoliopsida; order Poales; family Poaceae; genus Stipa; species Stipa capillata. The sequence continues at coordinate 75,237 of JAGXJF010001951.1, read as the reverse complement.
TCATCGACTTGGAGTACAAGACAGGGATAATTACCTGCCCGGCAACCCCGGATTCAGTTGTAACTAATTAGGAAATCAATCTGTAAATCGATCCGGACCCTTGTAGCCCTACCACGGTCGCCTATATAAGGCTAGGTAGGGAGCCCCTGATCGGTAAGCTACATACGCTCTCATATTCTCATACACACATAGCCCTAGCAACCTAGAGATCTATTCTCGAGGTCTTGCGGCACTCGGAATACAAGTAGTACCAACCACCAAACACAGGACGTAGGGTATTACCTCTTGTTGAGGGCCTGAACCTGCCTAAACTTTCTCTCACGTGTGCACCCATCTGGATCTACTGTGCTCATGCTGCCCTATATTTAATATTGCTGGATCTAAACACCGACAAGGATCCTTAAAATCTCGAAAGGTCTGAGTGCAATGTCGGAACTTCCGGGAATCCGTTCTGACCATGCCTTGGTAAGGTCATTCAAAATCTCATAGGTTTTGGGTTCAAGTCGGAACCTTTGACATTCAATTTTGTCTGTTGTGTTTTAAAAGTCAGAACCTCCGAGCTTGTATTAGAAGTTCTGAGATATATTTCCTGATAGTCAAAGTAGATGTTGCTTTCAAACATTGGAAACTCCAAGTTTCTATCGGAAGTTTCAAGATCTTTTTTTGGATATCAAAGAGTCATTGCTTTCAAAGATCGAAACTTCGGGTTGGCTATATATACCCCCAAGCCTCTTTGTACATCTAAATTTTTGCCAATCCATTTCTCTACTCTCTTGAGCGCTACTTCATAATTCCTCAAGCTCAAGTTGTCATCCTTTTGAATAAAATTTTTAGCGAGAGAGATTGAGCCATAGTTGAGCATCAAACAAGAATTCATCTCCAAATCAAACTGATTGAAGCCTATTACTTTTGGAGATCGACGTCTTTTAGACGATTAGGAGTTGCTTGGGAGCCTTCAAGAAGATTTCAAAGAACCCCAAGAATTTTGTGAGGATTTAGAGCTCGCCTACCGCAAGGTGAAGAGGTTGTCACAGGAGAAGGGAACCTTCACATCGATAAGCTTCTTGAGGGAAAAGCATGATTCGATGCTGGTTTTGATCGTAGGATCAAGCTTTCTTAACAGAGACGTAGAGCATCGCCAAAGCCTTAAACCTTGACTACAAATCGTGTGTCTTCTGTGTGGTTGTTTACTTGTACTTCTTTATACTTGTTTTCTTACTTGTTTTGATCAATAACATGTTAAATTTTGTTTAGAATTACTCAGTGTTATAGAGATATTTATAGAAATCAGTTTTATGTTTAGATTTTGTTAATCTTCTATTTACTCCTCCCCCTCTGGTTGATATGGTTGATAGTTTAGATCTTTCATACTGGAATACTAGCATAAGATGAGCGTAAAACACAGTGATGCACACGTGGTTGTGTGAGTTGCCTTAGGGGTGGAGACCCTGCTAGCTGTTTTCTAAAATTAATCTTGAGTGACTTAGAACTTAAGCATTGGTGTTTTCTTGAGTTCAACTCTGTAGTTTCCGATGAGTGACATGGGTAAATGAACTGCTAGGTGTGTGCTGAAGCATTCAGACTAAGGAAGTCCTCGATGTAAAGGTTCCAAGTGTAATCACTTTCGGATATGAATGGAAATTTGTTGGCTAGCCCTGAATTTTGGCAGTGTTGAGGCTAAGCAAGTCCTTGATGTAAAAATTCCAAGTGTAAAGAATTCAACTTATTTTTCAAACTGTGCAGTTATAGACAGTTGTCTTTTTGTGTAGAGCACTTCGGTTATATTTTTGCATGAATTTTTCACAGATGTGCACGTTCTAATATGATGCACATCTATGAATTTTTTTTAATTTTTTAAGATGCATAAGTACCTAAATCCTAAATCAAACACTCACCTTTATATGTACATTTGTTTTTCTCAATAATATTTGGTCAGAGGAATTGTTTTATGAATTCCTAGTGCTAATTGAACATTTTGCAATCCGAATAAAAAAACTTACCTGAATGTGGGCCAAAGTTTGAAGTTCCTTGTGTGTATACATATTAATTTGTGCTTGTGATTTCCCACATTTATATCTGAAATTAAGACTTTTTAGTGCCCTGGTAAGAGTTCCACAATTGTCCTGCTAGTCTGCTGCTTAGTTACCAAGGAAAGCCTGATCCATCTTATTTGTTTTAGCGCTGTGCAATTGCTTTGCTAAGCTCATATGAACTGCTAGTTTAAGCGTAGTTACTGCTCATATGATTCATATGACTTCATTTTGCATATTGGTGGCATTCTAATTCCTGGATTTTCTATACATTTTTACGAGATTTTTGCATTTTAGCGCATATATCCACTCGAAATGACACGCCTATACTGTTGAGTGGACAAAATCTTTCTCTAGTGAATCATGTTCTATCTCTAAATATCAAACAACCAAATCAATGAAGCTATTTATGTTGTTATATGGGATGAAGTTGCACAATATGAGACTGGATGAGTTCAATTATGCAGAATGTCAGATTTTTATTTTATTTTTATATTATGAGATGACAATCTCAGCAATTCTTTGAAGCAAAGAAGTCTACGAATATGTAAAAAAAAATTCACAACGCCAGCTATCTAAACCTGAGTATGCAATGGTTGTCTAGTTCTTATTTCCAGGAAATAGACTACATGTTGATTGAGCGTTGATGAGGTCGGATCTTTGGAGCCTAGTGATGTATGTGATTATTGTGGTTGTAGGAAAGAACCGCATAGTAGGTAGCAACTGGCAAGTACATAGTTCAAAAAAACATTGTGGCTGGAATTTGTAACTCGATTCAAGCAAAAAAAAATGTAGAATACAATTCAAGCAATTTAGGCCCCATTTGGAATGCAAGAATTTCACAGAAATCAGTTTAATTCCTGCAGGATTGAAGAAAAAATCCCACGTTCCAAACATGGCATAAAACATTGTTCCTCTCGTTATCGTTCAGAACAACATTTTGTTTTCTACTTTGTCTCATCACATAGGTGTGCTTGCCTGGTTTTCTGTCTGTGATTCCTGGAAGAATGTAACTTATAAGCTCGGCTGGATGGTTGCTTGGTTCTCATGGTGTTCATGTCACTATGTCTGATTTTTGTCCTAGAGGATGCAATGTTGTTGCGCACGAACTGGCAAGTTCTGTGCGCACCTGGTGTTCCTCATTTTTCAGTGGAACATTCCTTCATTCATGGCTCAATTATGTATCGTGATGATGAATAAATGAGCACCTGACCTTCTCTCAAAAGAAAAGGCAGAGAAACATAATTCTCGCACGCCAAATTATGGTAGCAGGAATATGACGTCTCCAATCAAAGTAGGGCAGAAAACCTTTGTCTTGCAAGAAATTTTTGGGAGCGAACTAAATGGAGGCCAAATTATTTTGGCTCAGCAAAAACTAGGAATCCAAAAACTTTAGAAATAGTAGAGGCCAAACAGGTCAGGTGGTATTTTAAGTTCAGCCAGCCTGCGGTGCATCTCGTCGCAGTCATACCCACCAAGCCCTTCGTCGGTGTTTTAATCCGGCAATAATGAATATGGAACAGCGTATGCACAGCAGATCTAGATGGGTGCACACGGGACACAAAATTTAGAGAGAGAGGTAATACCCTACGTCCTGTGTTTGGTGGCTGGTATTGCTTGAATCCCGAGTGCCGCAAGCCTCCGAGAATAGATCTCTAGGTTGCTAAGGCTATGTGTATGAGGCGTATCAAAGCATACGAGAATTTATGAGATTATGGCTATGGCATAAGAGAAGATACCGATCGGGAGACCCCTACCTGGTCTTATATAGGTGACCAGGATAAGGATACAAGAGTCCGGATCGGTTTACAGATTGGTTTCCTAATTAGTTACAATAGAATCCGGGATTGCCAGGTAAGTGTTTATTCCTGTCTTGTACTCCAAGTCGATGAGGCGTCCCCGTGTAGAAGTCAAACTCCGAGTAGTCGACCCGGCCCACCCTATGTCCGTAAGACCGGTATTGTCCTCCTTGACGATACCCGGGTGCCATGTCATCGTCAGTAGCCCCCGAGTCCTTCACGACCTAGCTGCTGTTGGCTGTAGCAACATTTAAGTCGTGTACCTTTGCCTTCTCCATGTTTCCGAGTGGCGTCCACCTGAGCACACCGTTGGTAGCCTGCAGAAAGATCGTGAGGATCTTACAGAACTCCTGTAGAGTAAAGGTGACAAGCCGAGTGACATTCACCCATAGGGCAAGCATATCATGGCAGGTGAGCTAATAATGGGTAAGTCCTGGTGGTATCCAGTCGTTTCCCGTAGATGGAGGCTGCGTAATAGCCCAGTGGGGGGCATACCATGAATCCCGACTGAATTCCCGAGTGATACCTGGTTTCCCGAGTGGCTCGGGTCTAGCTAGTGTCCCCCTGGGGGAATACCCTCAGAATTCGCGTCAGAACCAGAACACATGCTATAGTGCTTCGGTCCCGAGTCGTTCGGTGTCCGACTAGTGGCCCACTGGAGGCGCACTACAGCCGCCCTTCACTCGGGTGTATTCAAGTGGTCGTGGACGCCTGGAGGTCAACCATTGAAACCCTTCAAACTGTAGCGCTTCAGTCCAGAGTTGCTCGGTATCCGACTAGCGGCCCGATGGAGGCACGCTACAGCTACTTTTTATTTGAGTGCATCCCCCGAGCCTCCGGCCGACTGGAACAGTCGGGCGAAGGTTCTTTATTAACCTGTAGATGTTACTCTGGGGGCACAAACAGTGCACCCAGAGGGGGTAGCCCCCGAGCCTCCGGTCGACTAAAACAGTCGGGCGGAGGTTCTTTTTGGTTTGTAGATCTCACACTGGGGGCACGAACAGTGCACCCAGTGGGTGTAGCCCCCGAGCCTCCACTCAGTTCAAGGAGCCAAATGGAGGGTCTTGATGATTCTTCCCGCCTTCGACCTACTCAGCCAGCACAAGGCCGAGTGGGATAACCTAGAGGGCACCCTCCGCGCGACACAGGAGCAAGTGATCGCGAAGAAGGAGGTCCAGTCTGCGACGAACACCATTGCTGATGGTGTTGTCGTATAAAGGCAGGCACCAAACACGTGAACCGCTCCATATACATGTGAAGTACTCGGGAAGGCCGAGTGTAACTTACTTATGCATGTTTTGGTTAACTTATTATGTGTTTATTAACTCCTTCTTTCGTAAAAATCCATTCGTGTGTAAGTTAGCTCTTTGTGTGTGCTCTTGCCGACCCGTCGTAGCCCCCATTACGTAGAGATAGCCGTGGGTTGTTTCCCGTTTAGCGCAGGGTTGTGGCATAGACCGGCGATCGAAAACGAAGAGTTAACACCGAGCGTTTTACACAGTACTAAAATAATTGTTGAAAGAGAAGAGCCCGAGTGCGCCTGGGCGCACTCGGTGTGGTATAGCTCCCGAGTGTCCGCTATGTGTAGCCGTGAGCGTGCATAGCAGGTAAGTCGGGAAACCCAAAAAGTTACTCGGATAGAGCAAATAAAGTGTTTTTATTCATTCATTCATGCTTAAAGTATGGAAGTATAATGTTTAAGCATAAAAGCAACTTAGCTGTTCAACGTTCTAGGCGTTCGTGAAGAGGTTGTCATCCTTATCTTTCAATCGGTGAGCCATCGGGCGTAGTACTTCAGCGACAGTGTACGGGCCTTCCCACGGTGGAGAGAGCTTGTGCTTGCCCTTGTTAGACTGGACTCGACACAGGACCAAGTCGCCAACGTCGAAAACGCGCCCGCATATGTGGCGGCGGTTGTTGTTGTTCGCCGGCGCATCCGAGTCAGCCACGAAGACCTCTCGAGGAGGATTGCGGCTTCCCGAACTCTCAAATCCGTCCAAGTCGTAATCGAGGATGAGTAGAAGGGACTCGATCGCGCCGACCAGTCGAGATCCCTGCTCGACGGGTGAAGACCCGTGCTCAAACAGGAGATCTAACTTTGGCATGACCTCGCCCTTGGAGATGGCCGCTGAAATAATCGACTTGGACGAGAGTCCGAGTGAAGAAGACGGTGAAGCCTCCGCTGACTGGTTGGGGGCCGAGTGGCAGGGGTGAAGTTTGCCGAGTTTGTCGGCGATGAAGTCCAGGTTTCTGACCTAGAAGACCTGTCCTAGATCGGTGACAGAATCTTGGGGGCCAAAGCTCATGATCAGCCCCGAAGCGAAGTCACCGTTGTCGTTGAAGAAACCCATCTGGATCTGTTCAGATGGATCTATGCGCACAGCCCCTACCTGGCGCGCCAACTGTCGGTGTTTTAATCCGGCAATAATGAATACGGGGCAGCATACGCACAGCAGATCTAGATGGGTGCACACGGGACACAGAATTTAGATAGGTTTAGGCCCTCAAGAAGAGGTAATACCCTACGTCCTATGTTTGGTGGCTGGTATTGCTTGAATCCCGAGTGCCGCAAGCCTCCGAGAATAAATCTCTAGGTTGTTAGGGCTATGTGTATGAGGCGTATCAAAGCATACGAGAACTTATAAGATTATGGCTATGGTCTAAAAGAAGATACCGATCGGAAGATCTCTACTTGGCCTTATATAGGTGACCAGGGTAGGGTTACAAGAGTCCGGATTGGTTTACAGATTGGTTTCCTAATTAGTTACAACAGAATCCAGAATTACCGGGTAAGTGTTTATCCCTGTCTTGTACTCCAAGTCGATAAGACGCTCCCGCGTAGAAGTCGGACTCCGAGTAATCGGCTTGACCTATCCTGTGTCCAGAGGGCCAGCTTTGTCCTCTTTGACGATATCCGGATGCTATGCCATCGTCAATAGCCTCCGAGTCCTTCATGATCTGGCTGTAGTTCGTCATGATAACACCCAAGCCGAGTGCCTTTGTCTCCTTCCTTTTTTCCGAATAGCATCTGCTTGGGCGCGCCCTTTTTGTTGCCTGTGGGAAGATTATGAGGGACTCATAGAACTCCTGTAGAGTAGAGATAATAAGCCGAGTAATATTCACCCATAGGGCAGGAATATCATGGCGGTTGAGTTAATAACGGGAAAGTTCTGGTAGTACCCAATCATTTTCAGCAGATGGAGGCCGGCTGATAGTCCAGCGGGGGACATACCATGAATCCCGACTGAATTCCCAAGTGACATCTGGTTTCCCAAGTAGCCCGGGTCCAGCTAGCGTCCCTCTGAGGGAATGCATTTAAAATTCGCGTCAGAACCAGAACATAAGCTGAAGCGCTTCGGTGGCCGTTACCGGAGTGCTTCAGGATAAACGCCGGTGGCATGAGGTACTTTGCGCACTCTCTTTGAGCCCGCTGTTCCAAAAGACAGGCCTCGAACTCTGATAGCCCGTTGCGGCTCGCCACGGCGGCGATCCTGTTGAAGTCCGGAATGTGCTTCATCGCAGACACCAGCACCGCCACCTTTTAGGCCTTGTTGAGGAGTTGCGGGGCCGTGAATGGCACGCGGGTGTCCATTGGCCTCCCCGTCAGGTGCGCCGCCACCACCGGGCCCCACCAGGGCTCCTCCGCCGTTGGCCACCACGGCGGCTCGCAGGCCTGCATGAGCGCTGTGAGCATGCGCAACAAGGTGTTCTTCGGGAACTTGTCGAGCGCGAGCGGCATGCCGGCCGGCGCGCCGTTCACGGTGACCATTGGCATCGACACGATGCCGACCAGTGGCATGAGCACAGGCACCGGCTGACCGGGCACATAGGAGAGCACCATGGGCGCCGCCGCGCCGCCATAGGTCCTGGCCATCAGCTGTGCCGATGCGGAGCCCGGCTCGGCCATGGGCAATGCCATTGACACGACATTGCCCGCCGCGCTCTGGTGCGGCCCGACGGCGGCGTCGGTGGGCTCGCTATGGCGCTGCTTCTTGGTGTCCTCGCTGCCTGGAGTGCGCTGCTTGCGCTTGGCCTGCTGCTTCTTTCCCATGGAGGATGAATCCTCGTGGTTGCTCAAACTGTTGGTCATTGTTGTCGACGTACTTCCTGCATGGACACTTAAGTTCATGCTTCAAATTAGTAATCAGCATTTAGCGATAGCTTTGTATTTTTTATGCCTGAATTTCTCCTAGAAATGGGATGGTAAGACAAGATTACTGAAACATCAGAGAAAAGTTCAGCATCCAAGAAACAAAAAAAAAGGTACTTGATACCTGTTGATATATAACTTATACGCACACACGTTCAGAATTCTCATGTATGCTTTTTCCAGAATTTGCATGACCATTGTTAAAAACTGGTTCGCTTTCGGACTCTCTCATTTTTGGAGTCACATGAAAAGTATATCTTGGTCTTATATACTCTTTTGAGATGCATGATATTTGTTAATACTTTGGTTGTCAGAGAACTAGAATATCAAATCTTGAGAACATTGGTGTTCAATTTTAGCTTTCTATACAGAAGCCATCAGAAATACTGGAGTCTTAGTAAAAGAAGACACCATGCATGAATTATGGGGTTAGTTACAACATGATCTTCGCTATGGTGTACATGGAAATGAGGCCAAAACATGTCTTGGAAGATCAGCAGTAACAGAGTATTTCTTGCACACAGTATTTACACATATGAAGTCACTTTGGAAAGTGGGATCTCAAACTACCTGCTGCAATATGTTTTCTACCTTACAAACACTTCGTCTACATTCCATTGTACCATATATAGCATCAGATTACCAATTAAAACACAATAAAGTGTTCATCACAAATTCTTCTAATCATTACCAAAACAACGAACAGGGTAAAACGGTAAATAACTCAATATTGCTTCAACATAATGAGCCCATCCCAATTTCATACGCACCCATACCAAAGTCATGCCTGATTAAACTCGTGTATATACCTGCCAAGCCGTACTATGAAATTGAGACAACTATTGTCCACTGGGCATATTATCCTCGAATCAGTTATCAAGATATAGAAAAGTGTAGTTTAGCAAGCTATGACGGCCCAATTTAAGTTCAAAATAAACACATCAGTTCAACCAAGCGTTCATAACTATGGGCTATGCTCCAACTAAATATAGAGCCAAGGTCAAATGTAGGTTATATTTATCTTCTTTTACAATCCCGGATCTAGATGGTACACTCAAATCCATCAAGAAATTGTTTAGGTTTTTTCGCTTTCGACTAGGCTTTGCGAAAGTGAAACTAGTCCAATAACCACTCGACAAGCATTTCTAATTTTTCACCGATTGTCAGCAATAATTGAGTCATCCTAAATTGTTATTTCAAAACTTTATCTTGAATCCGAAAACTAGTCAGGATTTGGAGAGAGAATCAGATTTGTTTTAAGAACATACAATAGTGTAATCGGCCAATGAATCTTGGTGTTGGGTAGGTTGCTGATATTTCCAAAATTCGTGGTAACCAGAACGGCATCCAAAGAGCACCAGATATCCCTCGTACCAACTGCCAACTACTATACCAGTACGATACTTACATTAACTGCCAATTTTTTGTCAACAATCACATAAACAATTAGAGATGAATAGTTCACCAAAACTTAAACACTAGCAATAAGGACTTAAGAGTCCAGTCAAAACACACGGTAAAAGTTTCTCTCTAATCACTACTGGTCTACGATTTACTGGAATTCAGAGTTTATCAGAAATTGAAATGAGGTGGGACGAATTCATTGCCACAGAAGGGCATATCGACCCAATTATATCAAGGGCCTTGAGAAGATAGGATTAGCCCAAAAATTTAAACTCAAATTTGTATCACTTGATGGATTCAGTGCCTATGAGAGATAGGAAAAGCAACAACAAAGCTCAGTAAGCAAATCCATGAGAGTGCCTTGTTGATTGACTCCATCTCTTATTAAATCCATTTGAATTTTGAATAAATTTTTTAAAATAAAAAAACCATCTGAATTTGGCCGGTTTTGCTCGGTGGAGCTAAGTTAGGTTCCATTACACTCTGTAGGAAATGCATAAGACAGTTCAAGCCTTTATGTGGCGCAAGCACCAAAGGTGAGCATGACCATCATCCTGAAAAAAACAAATACCCTGCACACTCCTTATGCCCACATAATAGATCAGATATAATGCAAACCTTTCTATCACGCAAAACTCCTTTGAAGAGTGAAGCACCAATTCTTCCTATTTTCCTTGTCACATATAGCAAAAAGTTAGGCCAGTAAAGGCCGAGAGCAAGTCAAGCTGCCAAGTAACCAATTCATCCCCTTCTTTCTAATTCAATTTCGGGCTGTTACAAAAACTAGTTTCAGGCCACCGGGGTAACTAGCCCGTGTACCCTCTTTAGTGCTAACTTTCCAAAATATGGGTTTATTTCCATATTGTGAAAACTCTACACGCCGTTATGCTGATTCGTGTCCTGTGTACTCCTCGTCTAGAGCCGTTGATTGAACCAAATCCGGCGGCCAAAAACCAATCCACTTAATTACGCACCGTCCGGGATGTATTCCTGATTTTCCGCACTGTGACGTCATGTTGTTTCCTTGTTTCCATCGCGTTAGAGTCCTTTCATCTTCATCTTCTTCTCCATTTGCGAGTTGTTGCTTGTGCCAGATCCCTGCAGCGAGTTGTTGCTTGAAATAACAAGAATGGTGCATTTGATTCCTGACTTAGAGTTTCCTCCCTCAAATAATCATAGATCCCTGCCACGAATTGTTGGACCAAGTGTGATGGACGACTTAACCAGGGCGGCAGGTATTGGGGAGCAGATGAACTTTCTTAATCCCCCTTTTGCTTTCGTGGATGATCGGGAGTCCAGCTCCATTCCAGTTGTTTCGATAAGTTTCCGAACTGATCTTTGATCTTGCTCCTTGTAAAGCTTTGTTTCGTGGTGTTTTGTTTCGTCATCCTTGTCAATCTAATGGAAAACACGATTATTGCATTCAGTCTAAGGTTGAAGATGCACAGTGATGTGTCTGCACCACATATGCCGTGCGTGGGAAACATTTTAAAACATGTATTGAAACATGTCGTGATTTGAGTCGGACCATTGAAAATGTGAACATGTGTAGCGACCAGAAAAAACATTTACTGGTGTTTTGTTTCGTCCTCCCTGTCAATCTGATGGAAAACACGATTATTGCATCCAGTCTAAAGTTGAAGATGCACAGTGATGTGTCTGCAACACATATGCAGTGCGTGGGAAACATTTTAAAATATGTATTGAAACATGTCGTGATTTGAGTCGGACCATTGAAAATGTGAACATGTGTAGCGACCAGAAAAAACATTTACCGTTTACGTGAGAAACAAATATTGTGCAATCTTTAACACAAGTTATGCCAATATTACGTAATTGAGAAGCAATAATAGTTGATCTTTCTTGTCATATGCACTAGTTATGATTGCAGGATCTTCACGATGTTTTTCATGAAAAAATGGGATGGCAAGACACTGAAGAAATTTGACCTAGTATAGTCTCATATTCCTATCACTATTTGTGTGCACTTGCTGATCAATTCTAACAATACATTTTTTCATTGCAGGACCGTATCACAGACTTCCGCAAGCTCATCGCTGAGGGGCTCATCAGGTCGCCATTGAATACGCAAGATTCTTCATGGGTTTTGACATGGAAGAAATGAACTATTACTCGTGTTAAACTTGTCCTCATATCGTCAACAGTCGCAACCTTGCTAGTATTATATGACATCTATGGATTGTTACTTATGTCTCATGTATGGATTGTTACTATGTCGTGTATGTAGTTGAATTATCAACCTATGAGTCTGTTATGTCGGTACTATTATATGACATGTATGGATTGTTACTATGTCGTCAGTGGAATGATATATCTAAGAGTGTGTTTCATACATATCACACCCTTTTTTCGTAGTGTTTCACTCATATCGTGTTTCATATGCAGTTCAAATATGTTGCTTCCTTTGCAGACATTTGTTCTCTTCACATGTCTATGACTCACTCTTATATGCCAGTGGAAATATATTGTGCTTGTGCAAGAAACATCTCAGTACTTTCAGATCAACTGGGACCTCAAGGCCATTTTTGTTTCACATGACTCACAAATTTGTTTCCCACCCAATATGTTAATGTTTCCTTTTGTGTTTAACAATGTTTCATCCATGCAAAGTAGTTAACATCATTCTTCGGCCTCATCCAAAGTCTAATTCCTTTGTCCATCCAGAGATTACTTTTCATCACTTCTGTATGAAATATTTTACAGTGCAAATAAACTGGTAACTTGTTGATCATTCATTATATTTTTGTTCTCCTCAATCACTTCTATCATTATAGATCTTTTATACCTCTTCTACTGTATCGAACACCATTCTCACATATGGAACAGAATGCTCCATCATACTATCATTTCCGACAACAGTGTCTGTTTCATCACCATCATAAGTACGTGTTTCCTCATCATCTATGTCTTGAGGAAGTCCACTTGCCTCTATTTCGTCATCACAGAGCTGCAATCGATGTTTCAAGGAGTTAGTCCATAATTATTTATTGCAGTCAATATTTGTTTCTCACGTAAACGGTAAATGGTTTTTCTGGTCACTACATATGTCCACATTTTCAATGGTTCGACTCAAATCACGACATGTTTCAATACATCTTTTGAAATGTTTCCCACGCACTGTATATGTGTTGCAGACACATCACTGTGCATCTTCAACCTTAGACTGGATGCAATAATCGTGTTTTCCATCAGATTGACAGGGAGGATGAAACAAAACACCAGTAAATATTTTTTCTGGTCGCTACACATGTTCACATTTTCAATGGTCCGACTCAAATCACGACATGTTTCAATACATGTTTTAAAATGTTTCCCACGCACTGCATATGTGTTGCAGACATATCACTGTGCATCTTCAACCTTAGACTGGATGCAATAATCGTGTTTTCCATCAGATTGACAGGGATGACGAAACAAAACACCACGAAACAAAGCTTTACAAGGAGCAAGATCAAAGATCGGTTCGGAAACTTACCGAAACAACTGGAATGGAGCTGGCCTCCCGATTATCCACGAAAGCAAAAAGGGGATTAAGAAAGTTCATCTGCTCCTCAATACCTGCCGCCCTGGTTAAGTCGTCCATCACACTTGGTCTAACAATTCGTGGCAGGGATCTATGATTATTTGAGGGAGGAATCTCTAAATCACGAATCAAATGCGCCATTTTCTTGTTGTTTGAAGCAAGAACTCGCTGCAGAGATCTGGCACGCGAGCTGTACAGAACGAGAAATGGAGAAGAAGATGCCGGTCATGCAGCACAAAGCAACAAAGCATTCATTTCAGCTCTTTCCTTACAATCAAGGCGTCAATCTCAGGTTATTAGCCGTTTGTTTCACGGAAACAATCCACCGATTTGGACCCAGCTATTGCATGCCGATCCAACCGTCCGTGAAAACGGAAATCAACGTTGCAGGGCTATGCCTAGAAATCCTAGAATAGGCATACCGATTTGTAGCGTCCGCCTATTGTTCATCATTCATATTGTACATCTCTTTGACACGGTGGTCATTGTGGTAAAGGCAAAGGCAGCGTCTGCATTGAAGGGGCAGTCTATTGATAGAAAAGACGCACGGCTATCCCGCGAGTTCTCAAACGACGCAGCGCTGGTCACAGCCTCTCAGCTGAAGGAAGGATAGTACCCACGCATTATTGTTTCAAATTTAGAGTTTCCGTTTTAAATTTGGCAATCAAAACCGCCAAAGAAAACCGGTTCCCACGGTGCACAATTTTCTCCGTGACCAATTTTTCAGTCCTTGCTGTAAACTTCACCACGAAATAGCTGTTAACGCTATACCAAATCTACAAGTGGAAGATAAACCTATCTTGCTACAGAGATACTTTAAGAGCCACACAGGTAATGCAAAGTTCTCAGTTTGAAAACATGCAGGCATCATCTTTCAATCGCAATATTTGACAAAAGCAACGCCCAGAGAATACAGGGGAAGTTTCAGACTTTAAGTTCCAAGAAAACATCCGGAGAAGTTCATCAGACTTCAAGAAATAGTCAAACAGATAGGGTACTCAAAAGACCTAGAGCAAAAGTGAAAATGTGCAAGAACATGTGGAGGTACAGGAAACATGTAAATCCTTAGTTATAACAAGCACAAAATTTATTTGAGCTTGTGGAATATGTCTAAGAGACTGAAATAGCAGCGACCAATGACCCTAAGGGTCACTGATACATCCACAGCTCCTAGTTGATTCGAGGACCTCAAGAATTCCAAACCTCAAGCCTGCAGTACAGTATCTCTTAGAAATATTCAATAGAAGTAGAATTAAATAAATGTAAGATCAATCTTTCAGAACCAAAAGAGTTGTCCCAAACAGAATGAAGAACAGAAATGCACACCTTGCTGGCAATGTTGCTGGACAGCCAGTCCAGACCCTCATACAAACCCTCACCAGATGTGGCGCAAGTGCTCTGTATGTACCTGTCACACAAACAAGAAGATTTTAAGCACAAAAAGGAAAGCTAACCAAGCCCAGCTGTATCAGCGCTGTTAGCTATAACAAGTATACATGCTCTACTCCCTCCAATACAAAATAGTTGTCTCTTATGCTGCCAATCAAATCTTGCCAAAAATTTCTGCCATACCAAAGTAAACATATGATTATAATAATACAGCTAAAAAATTATTAATGTAGTGTCATAGAAAACTAAGAATTAATGGTGAAAATTTGGACCTTACAACTGCAGCTGATTCAAGTATAAATGCAGTGTAGTTAAGCATATTGAGAAAAGACAGGCAAGACCTGGCCAATTTATGTATATATATACATATTTTAAATACATAGGTAAAGATGAAGTCGAATTCCAAAAGTAGGAAGCACGTATATGCCAAGCAGTGCTCATGCCATCTCTTCTTTTTCTCCACACAGTGCATGTATGCCTTTTAGTCACTACTTTTCTCACTGGTGGCAACAAGTCAAATGAGTTCAGTGGTCAAACACAAAACAATTGGAGCACAATTGAGCGGCATCTGGTTGCCTGGTTGCTTGTGGCGTGTCAATCTAAGCACCAGTGAGCAAAACAAATTGAACTCGACAGCAGCGCTTTGAACGATAAATAGATATGTGGTTATGTCAAATCTAGGCACCAGCGCGAGCATATGCTAATGGAGGTCAATTTTACTCCAAGGGTACTAGTAAAGACTACTTATACGTGTTGATCTAGCTTTGGAGTACTCTCTTCTTGTCTAGAGATATATAGAATAAAAGTTGACGCTAAAGAGATAAAGATGATAAATCTGTGGGCATGTTTTTATTTGTCACGTTATATTCTAATTACTACATAATTATTCAATCTTCCTATCAACATGGCAGCATTAACATCTCCAGTACATTGTATCCATCTGATGCTTCGAGAGATGTTTTTAATTAATTAAATAACTTAATGACATTAAAAAAAACAAGGTCAGGCCAGCAGCGGTGAAAGTGTTCTTTTGGATGCTTGCAACACTGACATCCCATAGGGATGCTGCCAGCATAACCATCCTTGGTTTTGGAATTTACACCATCTTTTCCTATACATTTAAATTGTATTTACCTGTCTCCCTATTTATAAAAATAGGAAGAACGGATTAATATACTGCATTGTTCAAAACTTCATTACCAGTGTCGCTGGCGTAGGGAATGTAACCCAAGCTTATCAGTAATCTCAGCAGCATTCATAGCATTTGGAAGATCTTGCTTATTAGCAAAGACAAGCAACACAGCATCACGCAACTCATCCTGCCACAAAATTTCAAGTGAATTTTGTGAATAATCTATTCAAAACTAAGTCAAAGAAAACATTCACAATGCAGTAACATATCACAACTTTACCATCCTCATTTCGTAAAGAAACAAGTGAGATAAATTCACTAAAAAGTGATGCCTCTTGAATCGCAGAATCAACTACTCTCTCTGTTTATAAAGAGATGACGTTTTGGATATAGGCACAGTCTCCAATATGCAACTTAGACCTTTTTGAATGAATATGTTAGTAAAAAATTATGAAAAAATATATTATGAAATATTGTTCATGACAAATCTAATGGTATCAATTCCACCTAACAACCTAAATAGTTCTCTATATGTTAGTTTTCAAAGCTGTAGAAGTTTGACCGCACACCTTCTAAAACGTCATCTATTTTTGAACAGATGTCTTAAAGAACAAATATGAAAAGTTTATTTTGCTCCTTATTGCACAATACTACATTAGATGAAGTAATGGCTTGATTTGTCAAAATGCAGTATTCCACGGATATCAACACAGACGCTTAATTTTTTACTGGATTGTGGCATTATTCAGATGTCAAATTCAAGAGTTGATTCATAAATTAATTGCCATATTACATATATGAAATAATAAAGGTCATCCAGGAGATTTTACCTCATTGAGCATCCTATGGAGCTCATCTCTAGCTTCAACAACACGATCCCTGTCATTGCTGTCCACGACAAAGATAAGACCCTGCGTGTTCTGGAAGTAGTGCCTCCAGAGAGGTCTGATCTGTTTTCACCAAAATGGGAATAGAAAAGAAAAGAAATGTTAAAGAAGGATGCAAGTTTAGAAATGAAAGAAGTGGATAAAATACAAAAAAATAGTCTCCTGTTGGTACAGAAAATGGAGATAACAGAATCATTATAATACTTGATAAGTGCAAACTACAAAGGGTTTCAGAAGCATATGATCTTCATACCTTGTCCTGACCCCCGACATCCCAGACAGTGAAACTGATATTCTTGTACTCAACGGTCTCGACATTGAACCCTGTATAATGAACAAAATAAATATTCTACATGTCTCTAATGCAAGAACAAAAACATATAGGATGCATAGATCGTGTGATACATCAAGACTACATGTTAACTGCACAATAGAGCTCATCAACTACTTAATGGTACTTCAAACAACAAATCATACACTTCAGATGCCATTCATTTCATCACTGCTTTCAGAGTGTGTTCACCATTACATTATCACCTGTCATATCATTTCACCTCATAAAGGCATGCACTAACATTAAGCACTCTAGATCATTAGAGGCACATTAGACGGGAATCAAAATTGTAACAGAGCACTGAATAATGAACACTCGAGTAACAATTCACTAAGGCCTGTATGGTCTGAGGACACAAAAGATCCAAGAACGTTTTGGCTCCACAGGAGAGTGTAGGCACTTCCGTTTAGGGATGTAAGCGGTTGTCCCGCTTGTCCGCGAGCAACACTATGCTACTTAAATTTTTGTGCCTAAGTCTATCGGTTAAAGCACCATGCTGGCCTTAGCAGACCGCCACTTGCACCCTTACTTTCCTTGATGGCTAATTCAGCCACCACAACTTAGGGGGGGGAAAGGCCACCATGTTTGTGCCTATTTTAGGCGAGCCACTAGCCTAAGGCTGTACGGTACGCCACAATTCCAGCCAAAAAAAATTAATAACCTAAGCAGTCGATTAACACCTAGAGTATGGCCTTTTGCGGCCTCAAACCATATGATAATTGACAAGCCCCTGATTCTCACAGTTGGTGGGTTGGCATACAAGCCCTGATAATCAGTATCTTATTTTCCTTCAAATACCATTCAAATCAAGAACTGCTGAACGAGATGCAACAACAACAACATGTTCAAGGAGATGGGAGGGGGCAGGGATCATCATTTGTTACCAATGGTTGGGATGGTGGTGACGATCTCGCCGAGCTTGAGCTTGTAGAGGATGGTGGTCTTTCCGGCGGCGTCGAGACCGACCATGAGGATCCGCATCTCCTTCTTGGCGAAAAGCCGGCTGAAGAGCTTCCCGAACGCGAGCCCCATCTCGCCCTCACCTGCAAGGCTGCAACACACGGTCCGCAGCCCGGACTCCATCAGATCCAGCTCCAAGATCGGAAAACACGGGTGATAGAGGATTCAAAATCCCAACAACACGGATTCGTACGCGAGGCCTACGGATCCGAGGAACGCGACGACAATCCCTGAGAGACCTAACACAATCACGCGAATTCTGTGGATGGCTAGAAGATGGTGTGATTTGGGAGGGAGTCTTCAGAGATCTACCGGCTAGAAGAACAGATCGACCGAAATCCCGCGAAAAAACAGGGATTCCCCGTCCAAAATTCGGCGAGATCTTGGGGGAAAATGATGGATCTGGGGAGACGATGGGTTCGAAACCGGAGATCGGGATTGGCGAGATGGGATGCGGGGGGTAGCGGTTACCTGATCAGGAGACTCCGGCGGAGAAGCTTCACTTGGCGATGGGATGCGACGCGAGGAGCGATAGAGAGGAAGGGGGAAGATGGGAATGCGCGTCGTGATTCGGGACGGGAGTTTATGTAGCGCCAGCGGAGGAGTGGCCGAGTGCGATCGACGACCGATGGTCACGTCAAAATCTAGAGCACGCGTGGGTGGACACGGTCAGTCGGTCGGACTGATGCCCAACTGTTCTCGGTCTCTTCGTTCTTTTTTGATAATAAAGATATAATATAAATTACTTAAAATCACTACTTCAGAATACTTTATCAAAATACCTTATATCACTTTATTCATACCTTATAGACCTTTTTTATAGAATCATAATTTCTAGTCTAATCTTTCATAAATAACTCAAATCAGCTATTTCCAGATGTTTCACAACAAAACTAATATAAGGGCTCCACTCTTCATCACTTACGTCGCGGCTTGCTGGACTCTATTATGAGGTAGACGTGGACTCACCTATCAGCCTCTCATTTTCTTCCCTTTATTTCTCTTCTCCTTCCTTTCTTACCCCTCTTCTCCCTCTTTTCATGGTCTTTGAACCCGGTAGACCTTCTAGCCCGAACTGCATAGTCCTCCCCTTCCTCCCTCCACACATCAGTATAGGGGTGAAAACGGTACGGAAATTTTCCGTCCGTTTTCGGAAAAAATAGAAACGGAAGCATTTGCACGGAAACGGAAATAAAAAAATTTGGTACGGAAATGGAAACGAAAAAGATAGAGTAGTTTCCGCCGGAAACGGAATTTCCGTATAAGGAAAACGGAATCATTCCGGATTATAAACCCATGTTTGTAGTTCATGGCCCAGTAAAAAATCTGGCCCATTTAGATCCTAACTTCCTTGCATGGCCCATCGCACGATATGATTCCTGGCTAGCAGGCAACCTGCAGCGGCAGCACCTAATCCTAATCCCGTATTCCCTAGTAGCGGCAATCGGCCGCACCGCAGCAGGTTGAAGTGCAATGAACCATGCAACTATATAAATATGATCAATTAATACTGCTTGACATCCGATGTACTGATGTACAAAGCAATTACCAATACTAATGGTTATGTGCAGATCGTCTCCTGATCTACACTGAACATTGTGCTTGACAGGAGGATATGAAAATGTTGAAGGCAATGGGTATGGACGCTTATAGGTTCTCCATTTCTTGGCCAAGAATACTACCAAGTAATTACAAAAACTACACGATATGACTTTTAAATTTTTTCCTCAAAAAAGATAACTACAGGAATATATATACTAGATCTCATGAGATGTTAATTCCAACATATATTTGAGGTATTTTTAAACTACTTTGTTATTTTTGTGCACGGTTTTAGGGGTATTTGTGTTCCAAAAAATATTCGTTATCGTTTCTGACTTCGACCGTATTCGCCTCGTATTCGTTTCCGGAAATCTTCGCTTCCATTTTTGTATCCGAAGTTTTCGTATTCGTTTCTGTTCCGATAAAAGGGTGCGGAAATGGAAATGGTAGAACCTGTTTCTGACCGTTTTCATATCGTTTTCATCCCTACATTAGTAGTCGCTGTTGTGGTCCAATCCGGTGAATGAAGCCGTTCCAGTTCAATTTGGCGAACGGAGCACATCGACAAACACGATGAAGCTGGCCAACAATGTGGTGGCCGAGGAGGTCAACTTCAAGCTCAACACGCACCACCGCGTCGAGGTAGGTGTGCTTCTCCACCAAATTTCCCTTGTAAGTCTTGCAGAGTACAATTTTTGTACTCATCTTGCAGTTTTGATAATTTTTATGCAGAGGAAATCATCCCCTTAACGGATGGTTTCTATATAGAGATCGACGCCTGTCGACGAGTAAACGTCTCTAGCGGTGGTCCGAATGGACCCCCTTGTTGGTTCGGCCTGGGGCGATATAGAGTTCTTCTTATGAGCCGGTGATGGCGTCCCCAAGGATGAGGGCGGTTATGACGCTTGATGCCGGAGACACAGGGATTTTTCCAGGTTCAGGTCACCCGGAGGTGTAATACCCTACGTCCTGCTTGTTTTCGTATATATGTGTGTATATGGCAAGTATGATGAGTTACAGAGGTACGCACTGTTCTTCTTCTAGCTCTAGCCCGGAGGAAGAACGGTGCTTCTTTGATAAGGAGTAAACTTAAAGAGATCTAACCTAGGAAAATCAGCCAACCCTTTGCATGGACCAGGCTCTCCCCTTATATACTCGGGGGAATACCACATAGGTCGGCAAAGGAGAACATGAGCTATACTTGTGCTGTAGACGACGTGGGCGCTACTGGAAGCGCCCACACCTTCATTTAATGCCCACTTGAGACTTTCGGCCGGGCCGTCGCCTCGCGGTGTGTCGGAGCAGGGGCTCTGACACCTTTGCCTTCAGCGGGCCCCGCGGACGGAGACTTACGGGGTTTCTTCTGACTGGGTTGGTAAGACGTCCTCTCGCGGGCCCCATAGGTCAGCCTCTCATGCCGCGCAATTGATCGCGCGGCGGCGTCCCCCATGGGGTAAAAAGGGTTGACAGCGACAGGGCGTGCGAGGCGGCGCGCTTGGTCGGTCAAAGAATCTGTCAGCCCGGGCCCACCCCTCAGAGAGAGAGAGAGATAGCTCACAGAGCTTATCGCCTGCAACGGTGGGACCCGGCCTGATCGTCATCATGCCCTCACAGGGCTTTGGGTTCCCCGTCGGAATGACAGGCATTAAATGCCTCCGCCAGGGCGGAGGCTTGCTGGAGAAGCTGCGCGCCGGACGACGCGCATGGACGAGGGCTCCACCAGAGGACACGTCATCCCCCGGGCACTCGGTCCCGAGTGACCTCCTTCGCTAGGAGGGGCGCCAGTTGTCTTCTACGCGCCCCTGAGCAACCCCGAGCGCTCGCGGAGCACCCGCTGGGGGGGCCGCTCGGGGCGCCTTGAAGGGGGAGCCCGAGGGAGAGTGCTCGGGGGGCGGACCCCGAGCGCTCCCCTGGGCCCCTCATCTGCCAAGATGCCGAGCGCTCGGGAGGGGACCCCGAGCGCGCCTTTCGCCTTCTGGGACGCCGAGCGCTCGGGGACGGACCCCGAGTGCTCGCTCAGCGCATGGGCCGTGGATTCCCGGAGGCCCACGATTCCTTCTGGTTTGCGGATGCAGCCTCTGGAGGAGAACCCCGGTTCCTTGGGATTGGCCGCGGGCTTCGTACGACGATCCGGGTGGGGCCCAAGGCCCCAGCGACCGGAGCGCCACGCGTCACCCTCTGCGGCATCCGGTTGGCCTCCGCCGGCGGTTAGGGGTACCCTGGGCCCCATTCCGCCGACAGTAGCCCCCGGCCTTATCTCCCAGCAATGGCCCGAAGGGCTGCGACTGGGGATAGGGCCTTTCCTTCTTGGGCCAAAAAAGATGCCGGCCCATTCTGATGCGCCCTGCGGAGGGGCGCTTTTAATGCGCCGCGCGCGGAGCGGGAGCGACGCCCAATCCGCCCGCGCCACCTGGCCGCGGCGCTTCGGGTTACGCCCGCGCGGGAAAAGCGCGCTGCTCCGGACGGTTGCGTGCCCCGGATTTCGCGCGACTGCAAATTCACTGCCAACGGCAGTAAATTGACAGTCCATCATTGTTTTTGGAAACCGTCTTGCGGTTGATCTTCTGCGGTTTTCTTTTTTGAAAAGAAAACCACTTCTCACTTTTGAACTTTTCGCCTCCTTGCGCAAACGCTCTGTCTCCCAAAGTACTTGCGCTTTCTTCGTCTTCTTCCTCCCGCCGCCGCCATTTTCGCCTCCCGAAAGCTTTCTCCGCCACCAATTCGCCACCATAATGACTCGCCGCAAGACCCGGCAGAGCGGCTCCCCGACCCCGAGCTCGCCTAGCGTGCTCCAGAAGTCCCGCCTCCTCAACGAGGAGGCGATGGACAAGGTCCGGGGCATCGTGGTGCCGGAGGGCCGCCCGAACCCGACGGTGGTGCGAGCGGCGACGTACCCGCCGAACCCGCGGGCGAACGAAGCGGTGATCTTCACGAGCTTCCTGGGGGCGGGACTTCTGCCGCCATTCTCGGCGTTCTTCATGGAGGTCCTCAAGGATTATGGGGTCCACCTTCTCCATCTCAACCCCAACTCCGTGGTAGTGCTGGCGATCTTCGCCCACCTCTGCGAGATGTTCGTCGGGGTGATGCCGTCGGTGGCGCTCCTTCGGCATTACTTCGTCCTCCGATCGGTCGGGAGGACGCGGGGCTCCGGCCGAGCGGAGGTCACCGGCAGCGCCAACTTCCAGCTCCGGGGAGGGAAGGAGGCCGATCCTTACATTCCGCAGAAGTTGTGGAATAAATGGGACGACTGGCGCCAGCAGTGGTGCTATGTCAACACCGACCCGGCGACGGAACTGCTGATCCCGGAGGCGCCGGCGGAGCACACGAAGGCATGGGAGTACATGGACCCGAGCGACAAGGAGCTGTTTTTGGCGGTGGCGCGCATCACCCAACTTCAGGAGCTGGGGCTGACGGCCACCATGGTCGTCGGCGATTTCCTCCGACGCCGGCTGGCGCCGCTACGGGAGCGCGCGCGACCGGCGTGGATGTACACCGGCGATGATGACTTCTGCCGGACGGAGGTCGGCGCTGGCAAGAACCTGACCCCTGCCGTGGTGGCGATGTTGCTGAAGGTGCTGCTCGGGGAGCAAGATCCTTCGCAGGCCGAGCTCGCCCGGCCGGACCTGCCACTCTGCGTGCACGCGGACCGGCAGAGTATCCTGGACATGATGCCGGTGTGCGATGCGCACGGCTTCGTGTCCGCACCGAGAGCTGACCCGCGCGCGCCGGCTGGGGGCGTTCGAATCTTCTCAGATGAAGACGAGGTGCAGGCGCGGGCGGCCAGAGCCGCGAGCGCCCCGGCGGCAGATGTTGCTGCCGACCCCGCCGATTCGAAGGGCAAGGGGCTAGCCCCGCCACCTCCGTCTCCACCACCGCAGGCGCCGGCGGCGAAGAAGAAAAAGACGCCGAAGCCGGCCGTGGTGGGAGACGTTGGGCAGGGAAGCTCTGCCCACGCCGGCCTCAAGTTCGGGCGGTGGCCCTCTGCGCCGCCTCCGCCGCCCCCTCCGCCCGCGGGCCCTCAGGCGCCAGGGAATGGAGGCGGTGGCTCGGGGCGAGGGGCCACTGGGACCGCGCCGACTGGAAGCTCGCCGGCGGCCGGCGCGGACGCCGCCACCGGACAGAAGAGGAAAAACCCGCCGGGATCCTCCGACCCGGACTCGGTTGTCCCGAAGGGCAAGTGGCGGTAAGAATGAACCTCACCTTTGCCTTATTTTGCTTGAGTATCGTGCTCGGGAATTGACCCCGGGCCTGGCTTTGTTGGCTTTTCAGGGCGAAGAAGACCAAAGTGTCCCCGAGCCCTTCTTCGGTCCCGAGCGCTCCGGTTGCACCGAGCGCGGGTGGGGACGCGAGAGCGGGCGAGGCCCCGAGCACGCAGGCGGCCGCGCGCGAAACCTCGGCCTTGAGCGGGACCTCTGTCCCGAGCGGTTCCGCGGCGCCGAAACCGAGCGCACCGCCGGCCCCGAGAGCAACTCCGACCCCGAGCGAGGAGCCAGCCCCGAGAGCCGAGGCGGTCCCGCGGGAAGAAGCTGCTCCGAGCGCGGAAACGGCCGCGCAGGGAAAAGCGCAGGCGCCGCCGGAGGTTGCGCGGGCCGACGCAGAGGCGCCGGGCGCCGATCCGGAGGAAGAGCAGGGGCCAAGTGCTGCCGGGCCCGAGGGACAGGCGGCGGCACTTGGGCAGGAGCCGAGCGCCGCCGGAGCTGAGGAGCAGGCGGCGGAGCCCGAGCAGGAGACGGTTCCCGTGGAGGGAGCCGACAGCTTTCGGCCCGAGAAGGGGGCCGGCGGCTCTATTGTGGTGGAGTACCCCGAGTCTCGGGAGGAGGTGCTCGGGTGCTCCACCTTGACTTTGCTGCCGCGGGTGCAGCGCGCTGCGTGGCGCGACGAAGCATCCCGGGTGATCCCCCCCCGACGCGTTCGACGCCGCGCGCGCCGCCATCAACAAGCTTCAGGAGGACTTCGCCGCCAAGGAGGCGGCTTTGGCGGACAAGGAGGCCTCGCTGGAGGATCGGGAGGCCTTGCTTGCGGAGGCGGCGGAGTCCTTCTTGGCTCGCTCCCGCATCGCCAAGCGGGAGTACGAGGAGGGCATGGCCGAGGTCGATCGCCTGCGGGAAGCCATGCACGAGCTGAAGAGGGAGCTCATCGAGAAGGAAAACCTCCTTAATGAGCGAACCTCCCGCCTCATTCGGATCGAAGCCAAGGTAACCTCGCGCGAGCAGGGCCTGAAGCAGCGGGAGAAGGACGTCGCTGACGCGGAGGCGCGGCTGGAGAAGCGCATCGCCGACGCGGACCGACGCGACGAACAACTCGCCCTTCGCGAAGGTAACATCGAAGACCGGCTGGCTTCGCGCGAGGAAAGCTTGAAAACGCGGACCGCCGACGTTCAGCAACGCGAAGAGCAGCTCGCCCTTCGCGAAAAGGAGACTGAAACGAAGGAGGCGGTGCTTGCCAAGCGCGAAGGGGACCTGGAGAAGGCGACCGACAAGCTGAACGCCGAAGTCCAGGGCCGCGTCGATGCTGCCCGTGAAGAGCTTGTCAAGGAGATGGCGGATCTCCGCACCCACATCCGAGATCTCGAGGGGCGGCTTGAGGACTCGCGCACTTCCGAACGCACCCTCCAAACCAAGATCCAGGAGGTGGAGGAGGCGAGGAAGCGCGAGAGCTCGGAGGCCGCCGCTGCATGGCAAAAGGTGGAGGAGGCCCGCCTCGGGCTGCTTGGCGAACGCGCGGAGCATACGCGCCTGATGAGGGACATCTTCTCTCAGGCTCGGAGGGCCGTTCGAAACGCCGGGTTCGGGGACGTCAACTTGCCGGAAGGGCTCAAAGCCGACACCCCCGGGGGCGTCGCCTTGGGCTTCCAACAGGTCGCGGAGCGGCTTGCTGGACTTGGGGACGCCATGACCCGCCGGCTTGAAGAAGAAGGCCAGGAGCTGGCGCTCGCGGTGGCGGAGCACACCTTGGCGTGCTACTGCAGCCGCGACCCGAGCTTCTCCTTGGAGCCCGCCGCGCAGGGGAACGACGAGGTCGCCGACGACAAAACTCGGAAGGAGATTCGAAAGGTGGCCGACCAGATCGCCCAGCGCTTCGTCCGCGAGGCGGATGCCGGTGACGACGACGGCGACCGCTCGGGGTAGCTCCTTCTTTGTTTTATATTTTGCCATCCTTAGTCCGGGGGATAGAAACCCCTTTGTAAGAACTTGTGCTTTATTGGCGATTTTTTGTAGTGCAAAGAACTGCTGGCCGGAAGGCCTTTTGCTCCTTGCTTTCCTTTTATTGCATTTGTACTGGACTTGGCTCCAGCAGCGTTTTGCTTTTGTCTTTGCGGGCTCTTCGCCCAGACTTGGCTCCGGGAAAGATTCCGCGCAATTTCTGATGCGGACTCGGCTCCGAGCATCTTACTTTTTACAAAGTTTATGCTCAGACTTGGCTCCGAACACTTCGCTTTAGTTGTGATTTCGGGCGTGGACTTGGCCTCCGACGCCTTACTTTCACAACTTTTTTCGTTCGAAAATAGTTCCGAACGGTTTCCACCTTCGTCTTTGGTGGCGCATCTGGCTCTTGCTCGCGGACAGCCGAGGACGGCGCTCGGGACGGACCCGAGGCCCCCAGCCCCCGAGAGCTAGACGTGCCGCTACTTGGAAGGACTCCTGCCCGAGCTCGGGATCAGCCCCCGAGCGCTCCTCTTTGGCGTGAGGCCCCCAGCCCCCGAGCGCTTGGAGGGCTGAGACTAAGGCTCGGGATGACAGGCCCTAAATGCCTCCGCCAGGGCGGAGGCTTGCTGGAGAAGCTGCGCGCCGGACGACGCGCATGGACGAGGGCTCCACCAGAGGACACGTCATCCCCCGGGCACTCGGTCCCGAGTGACCTCCTTCGCTAGGAGGGGCGCCAGTTGTCTTCTACGCGCCCCTGAGCAACCCCGAGCGCTCGCGGAGCACCCGCTGGGGGGCCGCTCGGGGCGCCTTGAAGGGGGAGCCCGAGGGAGAGTGCTCGGGGGGCGGACCCCGAGCGCTCCCCTGGGCCCCTCATCTGCCAAGATGCCGAGCGCTCGGGAGGGGACCCCGAGCGCGCCTTTCGCCTTCTGGGACGCCGAGCGCTCGGGGACGGACCCCGAGTGCTCGCTCAGCGCATGGGCCGTGGATTCCCGGAGGCCCACGATTCCTTCTGGTTTGCGGATGCAGCCTCTGGAGGAGAACCCCGGTTCCTTGGGATTGGCCGCGGGCTTCGTACGACGATCCGGGTGGGGCCCAAGGCCCCAGCGACCGGAACGCCACGCGTCACCCTCTGCGGCATCCGGTTGGCCTCCGCCGGCGGTTAGGGGTACCCTGGGCCCCATTCCGCCGACAACGCCCACGACGACTAGTCGCTGGGAATCTCAGGCAGTGGTCCTGCCCAGGGTTTGGCAGTTTGGTTTGTTCTGCTGCCATCTTTTGGTCCTACCTTTTTGGCTTCTTAGCTATATTTAATCTTCTGCTGTGTAATCAACTCTTTATGTGAATTATGTTGTTAAGTTTTAAAGAACTATGTTGTTAAGTTTTAAAGAACAACTAGTATTATTGCAGTTTCAGTCGTAGAGTTGCTATTGTGATACTTGTTTGTTCTCTCCTGCCTCATGTGCCTTGCATGTATGTTATTGAAGCACATGGTGCGGGTAGGGTTTCAGAGTCTATATCATAGAATTGTTAGGTTCAATCACCCCTGTGAAGTGACTCTTCCACTAGGAGTTTGGGAATTATATCATCCTACTCCAGCCGAGCATTCATTTACTGGGACGAGTTTGGGATTGATGTTCCGGCTCAGTGAGAAAAGAGTGAGGAGACAATATCACCCTACTTAATCTGTGCATCAGTTTGCCGGAGCAAGTTCGGGGTTGACGTCTCGGGCTATTCGAAGCCATATCACTCCACTCCTTTTGGAATTGATACCCAAGGGTTGATGTCGGGGTTGACGTTTCGACTTAGCGGGTGATTTCACTTAAGATTCTCTATTATGGATTTTGGGTCCCGACAATTCCCCCAAGTCATATCACAATGTCTAGCTACATGAGCAGGTAGTGAATTGAACAAAACACCACCAATGGCTACATCCATCCATGGTGAGACACATCTGGGAGGTTATGTATACAAGATGTCCAACTGAAAGAGTATCTGGAAACTAGTAGTAAGCATGGAACACCATATATTTTCTAGTGGCATCTAGGTTATCTAGCTAGACTTTGGCTTAATTGGGAGGCCTAATTAGTGTTGAGAACATATACCTCCAGAGTTTACTCCAATTCATCCATGAAAGAAGATAATCAAATGAAGCGAAATTGTTTGATTACCTTCTATCACAAGCCAAGCTTAAACGAAGGGCATGTATTAACCTCTAAAATTTGGGATCTTTATGGGTCCACTTGGTTGGTGCTAAAATAGGGCCACGATCACATGCGCACTCAGTTGCAAATAGCATGTAGTTGTTAAGAATTACTAGCAAGAATAATTGAGAGGAAAGCAAATCCAAGACCACATCACTTACATGGAGGCAACTGAATCCTGACTTTCGCCACTTCCTTCTTCAACCAAAAACCAAAAAGTCTCGAGCCAAAGCCTAAGAAAAGCTCTCGATTCTTTGCATTCTTGAAGACATCACCGACAAGAACCTTGATCTCATCTGAGCCATTATCTATGGCAATTAGCATCTTCAAACAGCTTGAGATAGAATATTGCTTTGAAGCTTATTCTTTCATGTTGGCTTGTTCTCTCTTGAGATCAACATAAGCCAAAATGGTTTCTTCCATGCGTGGTATCGATGTGGTACCCTTTTGATTCTTGGGTCTTACCCATTGTGCTCCACTATTCCCATTTCTTGGGTTACAATGATCACCACTTTCTTTGCACTTCTCCATATGCATCACCATCTTCAGGGGCAAAATCTTCGTCATGCTGATCTTATGATTCTTGATGACCAAAACTCCATCCCATAGCTTCTATTCTTTCAACTTCGTATAAAGAGTTCTACCCTTTATCTTCAACAGTGTAATTCTCCAACCCTTGACTTGCCGATAAATCTATTCTTGCAGGGGGATTTATGGAGCGCGTTCTTTCATCCCTAGGATGTTTCCTACCCGTGCTTGAATGTGACTTGGTCTATCCTCCAACATCACAGCTTGTATTTCCAACACAAGGAAGTTGACTAGATGTAAAGCAATATTTATCTTGCGCAATATTGCCTTCATACAAGCGATCTAGTGCCTCATACAACGGGAAGCCTTTACCTTCATACTTCTTTAGTCTTGAGTCCTCCTACCAATTTAATCAAGGGATCAAGTTATTAGGTACCATGAAAAAAATTTAGAGTAGAAGGGTTGGAAACTTACTTCTATGATCCCTTCCTGCTTCTCTGCCATAGAGTTAATCATGCAAGTAGTTAGATTTTATGAAATGCCGCTTCACTTGATAATAGATTTTATGACCTTGTACTCTTTCTTCAACTAAGTTTCTTTATCTTGAATTTGAGACTTTGTATGTCCTACTTCAAGGAAATTTTTTGCCTCCAACCTTCTGAACACTATCCATTCTGACCATGGTAATGAGAGAGATTGTATTCTATAAGTACATCCACCAATCCCTATTCATATTTTGACGTCTGTCGGCGGAATGGGGCCCAGGGTCCCCCGAACCGCCGGCGGAGGCCAATCAAATGCCGCAGAGCGAGACACGTGGCGGCCGAGTCGGTGCAGGCTCCGCCTCGGCTGTCAAGTGGATCCGACGGTCAAACCTAAATGCTCGGGGGCCTTCCTCGGGCATCGCACCCGTGCAAATATCCTGAAAGGGCCTTGGGCTCCCGAGAGTCCAAGGCTCAGGAATTGGGGGAGCGCTCGGGGCCCCTTCCCCGAGCGCCCGGCGTCCCGAGAGGTGTGGGGCCCAGGGAAGTGCTCGGGATGTCCCCCCGAGCATTCCTCCTGGAGCTCCCCTCGTAAGGGGCCCCGAGCGACCCTCCAACGAGTGCTCCCCGAGCGCTCGAGGTCGCCCGGGGGCAGCCTGGGACAGCTGGTGCCCCTCCCAGTTGAAGGAGCTGCTCGGGGCCGGAGTGCTCGGGGGTCGTCGTGTCCCCCCGTGGGGCCCACCTCTGGGCACGTCATCGTGCGGCTAGCTTCTCCAGCAAGCCTCAGCCCTGGCAGAGGCATTTAATGCCCGTCATTTCGACAAGAAATTCTAAGCCCTGTGAGGGCATGATGATGGTCAGGCCGGGCCCCACCCGCTCAGGCGAACGCCCCGTTGGCTATCGTCCCTGCCAAGTGATGGGCCCGACTGACAGGTCTGTTGACCGACCGGGCGCGCCGCACCGCACGCCCCTGTCGCTGTCAACCTTTTTGCCCCTTGGGTCGCGTCACCGCGCGCTCCGGTGTGCGGGTTTTGGTCGCTGACGCCCGGGGCCCAGGAGCAGGTGTCTCACCAACCCGGTCAGAAGAAGCCCGGTAAGTCTCCGTTTGCGGGACCCGCCGGGCATAAAAGGTGTCAGGATCCCTGTTCTGAGGCACGGCGAGGGGACGTCCGGCGTGAAAGTCTACACCGCACATTAAATGGAAGGCGTGGGCAGCCCTGTAGCGCCCACGTTGCCAGTAGTACCCTCTGGCCGCTGTGATAACCCCCCGAGTATATAAGGGGAGAACCGAGGCCATGCAAAGGGTTGGTCAATTCGTTACGCTCTTGGTTGGCCATTTTTCTAGGGTTAGACCTCTTAGAGAAGAACTCCTCTTGTACGCAAAAAGCCTTTGTAATCTTCGATAGACCAATACACACACAAAAGCAGGACGTAGGATTTTACACCTCCGGGTGGCCTGAACCTGGGTAAATCCTTTGCGTCTCCTGCATCAAATCCACCTTTCCAAGAATCATTATCTCCGGCTCGCAAGGACTCCTACTGCGCCCCCGGCCGAATCCCAAAGGGGGTCCAACCGGACCACCGCTAGAGGCGTCTCTACGCCGACAACGTCCACCTTGCTCTTTGTGCCATTAGAACCTAGAACAAAACAAAAAATATTATTGCAACATGCTAGACTAATATTAATCAAAAAAAGTTCAAAAATGGCACAAAAGACAAACCTTTTTCGCTGCATTACAATAAATTAGTTCAAACAGAATATAAACAAGATGAAATGCTCATTGAGAAGATCTTAGTTGCACTCTTCTGGCTCTGCTCCTTTCATAATCAGCTCACATCTTTTTCGCTATATCATCTCTCAGACCATTACCCAAGTTTCTCTGATTGTTTGATGGTGTAGAATTATCTCAAGGTGTCTTATCTCAACTAGGAAGAGTGACAAATATGAGGATCAATTTTATTTTTTAGGTAGTGAGCCATTCTTAATCACCTTTGTGGCTTCTAATAATATTATGCAATAATTGCTGCCATAGGAATTTTCACTAAGTTTCTATTGGGTAGTGTGTAGCCACTTTTAATATAGGAAATGACATCTTCAAGACTCCAATTACATGCTCCATATGGTTCCGTAGGTGGGTATGCCGAAGATTGAAGAGCTCTTTATAGCCCTTCGGTCGATAGTTCCTTCGACCTTGTTCTTTAAGATGGTACCTGACCCTTGGTTAAGGAGCAAGAAATTTAGGTGTATTTGCATACCCTCCATCGACCAAATAGTAATTGCATGTAGGCACTCGAAAGCTAGATTGAATAGCAGAGTTTAATACCCCTGCATCTGATGCAGACCCTTCACATTGATGAATCCATTTTATGCTCATTATTTTCTCCATGTTTGATCCTGATTATTGTATTTATTGTGCAAATCTCTCTTTTTGGACTAAATTTATGTAGGACCGCTGTAAAAGGGGAAAATCATATATATTCAGAAACTACACGTCAAGAGTAGCACCCACAAAGAAACGAGAGTGCAAATGGAGCATCCAGAAGGTTTGCCGACTAGTGGTACGGGCGTGATAGTTGTACCGCACGGTTGTACCGATTCTAGCGGGATCGTCACGTCAAATGTAACAACTTCCGTGAAGAGATCCCTATGATTTCGTGACAGATATTCTACAAAACCGCCCGCAGCGCCTCTGATCTATATTGAGGAGGGAAAAGCACCAAAAGAGGGGGAATTAGATCAGGAAAGAAGGAGGACGCCCCAAACCCATCTACCATCACCAAGAACACCTCCACCACATGATCCAAAAGATAGGAAGAAGAAGGGTTGCCACGCCGCTGCCGGCTGGCCCTAGGCCGAGAAGTCGGCCTCCTATACTGTCTCCTTTGTCTGTG
Source organism: Stipa capillata (assembly GCA_019208055.1). Lineage (NCBI taxonomy): Eukaryota > Viridiplantae > Streptophyta > Magnoliopsida > Poales > Poaceae > Stipa > Stipa capillata. The sequence continues at coordinate 43,817 of JAGXJF010001951.1, read as the reverse complement.
AAGACCATGACTTCATCTCCATGTCCTTCCTTTATTACTATATTTGTAGGATTAAACATGTTGATAAAGATAATGAATTGTTCCCTTATGATTTGTTATCTCAATGCATCTATGTTTGAGTGATTAACTCGGTTTTAGGTTGAGTTGATCTTGTATGACCCATTAGTGTTTGCAGTTACTTTATTATACATGTTCTCTTCGTATTATTTATCTTAGTGATTGGAGATGTCCAATCCATCGATTGGGTTAGAGACATCTACCCATGAGACTACACATGAAGTAGATAGGTGTATGCGTGAATCGACTAGATCTTGGAAGTGACAGTCTCTTGGTATCTTGAGAGGAGCATATTCATCTAAGGAGTGACAATTATCCATAGAGCTTAAAGCGTTGTTCCGATCTTTATGGCCTTAACATCTTCTACGAGTTGCAGGATTAGCAATATCGAAAAAGTGGATAATAGAGTCGTGCAATACCGATGTAGGAGGAGCATGGATATTCAAAACCGCCTGCATAATTAATACAGTGTTATTCGCTCGCCCATCTAGTACTAGTAAAACCGAAAGCCTAGATACCATCTTTCTTTCCTAATCTTGCAATTACATTTTTGCCTGTCTTTACTTTCGACTTTTGTTTGCTTGTGTTAGTAGTTTAGTTTGTTGCTTTTATCAATTACCTTGTTTTAGTAATATTAGAATAAACTAGTGTGCAAGCAAAACTACACTAGGTGACAAGTGTAGTTATGAGAAAGGTGATAACTATCTTTTCTTCTGTGGTTTGATATCTTGGGCTAAATACTATAGTGATCCGGTGCATTTGATGTTCATCACCGAACCAGTAGAAACATATACAAAATTTAGATCAAAATCACAAGCAACCATGATGTTTTGAGAAAGAGTTCCCTTTCTATTTCTGTAAGGCGCAACCTTGCTGCTTGTCATTGTCACCGGAACATGAGTCCCATCCATCGCACCAAGGAAGTACTATAATTAAAGAACTACAATTATCAACTGAGATATACTAGGAGAGGATAGAAATTACTAAACTATAGATGACATGTACCTCAAAATGAGGCCAGAACTATGGAGTTGATGATATTTTTCAATGAATGTTCGTACAAGGTCAGATGTTAACGAGGTGACTGCATCAAATTAAGAATATATCTATGTCTATGGATTGTTTCTGAGCTATGTTGAAATCTATCAATCAACGTGCGAAAGCTAGCATTCCGTGAAAGCATGTACATAAGTATTCCTAGCTGCTCTTCAATACTGACCCCTCTTGTATTGTAAAAGATCTTTTGACTTAATATGTTTACAAAGTGCTTGAAAAATGTGGGACTCCATTCTTAGAATATTGTAACGTTTAATAAGATGAACTTCCAATAACCGTCAAGAATGGATGTATGATGTGAAGTTTTAATTCTCTTACAAGTTTGGTTCAATGCTAAAAAAACCATACATTAATTCTTCCACCTCCTCCTCCTTAGAATCGTAACAATACCCATTTCCAAATAACTCATCATATCCTAATAACTAATTAGCAAAGAGATGAAACATAAACCACAATCAATAAAAATTATTATGTAGAAAGATTCATAAATGCAAGAGCAACAAGCACATCACAAAATTTACACTAGAGATCAGCTTACTGGTGCAGCCATACAACTCTACCTTTAAAGTATATCATTTTCAAAGTAGTTTACATCTCTCCATGTTGCCTCCTCTCTTCTCCAATGCCCCTTTTATTGTGGTTGTTGCCTATCGTCTTTGACGGCTACTCTGTAGATCTGCCACCACCTCCCATTAGCAACCGTTAGCAACCAAACAGATGTCCTCCACCTCAACAGCCAAGGCGGCTGTTGTGCTACCTTGTCCCCATGCCCTACTCGAGCTGCCACCATTACCATCAGCTGCCCAAAGCACCAAACGTCATCAAAGAAAACATAGTTGCTCGCATCGACATGAAGATGACTCTCACCGCCACCATTACCATCAGTTGCTCACAGCACCAAACGTCATCAAAGAAAATGTGGCTTCCATCATCGACACGAAGATGACTCTCCGAGCACAAATCGCGTGAAGAGATTTATGATCAAAAGATATTTTCTCTCATTTTCAAGTAAAAACGGAGTTTAAAATATTGTTTTGGCTAACAAAAAAAATTACAATCTAGGTTGCCAAACATAACGTCAACCTTTTCACAGCTATTTTTCGCGGTAGTGTATAAAATAAGTTCAAACACAGTTCAGGGAGACTTTAGCATCGTTCCTTCAAAAAAATTACCTACTGTAATTATGGTTTTTTCTCTTCCGCTGATAGAGAAATATCTGAGTTATACCAATTTCAGAAATAGAGAGGTTGTTTCTTTCGGAATGATATCAATGTCAGAAATTAAGATGGTCAGAAATAGCTCTGAATTAACCAGTGTTAGAAATAACCAAGTTTAGATGCCCTTGAGAAATACTACAAACCAAATTGGATACATTGATCTTTGTGATTTTTAGAATGTCTTTTGCTGGCTGGTTATGTTTGGAGTTCTTTTGTTATGATTCTTCTCATTATACATGGGTACATCATTTTCATTTGGTCCGAACTCTCCAATTTGTCAATGTTGAGGTGCCATATCTCAGTATGTGACGCTCTACTTAGTTAGTCACTTGGGTATTGGGTAGTGCAACAGTCATATGTTGCTATTTTGGCTGCCTTCCCACCGATCATTGGATAACTTCGTGTGCAATAGTATTTGAATTAGCTGATTTTAAAATGCTAAACAATGTTTGAATGGCTAAGCAGCTCGGGAAACAATATGTAGAAAGAATCATGTTTCAGTGGGAAATATCAGTTCTGCACAACTCTAGGTTCTTGTTGTTGGGACATGGTAGGACAATTCATAGACATGATAGTACAATTTGGGCAGATGAGATGATATATAGTAAAGCATTGTAGTTGTATTCACTAATAAGCTGATTTCTAGTGTAAGGCAAGAGACGCTAGCGGGAGAATTCAAGAGGCCAGGACAGAGCGTAAGGGCATGTAAAAAGGGATGGCATAATAAAACCAGAGATTTCTTACCGGAGAATGTGGTATTCTTTTTTACACTTATTATTGCATATATTATCTACAGTGCTGTCTGTAAATGATGTGAGAAAGCATTATAGACAACATATATATGTTTTATCTAGTCACTTGCATGGGAGGGTACTAAACTGTGGTACATGCCCTAATGAGGGTGGTGCTGGAGGCACCCAACGGTCCATAAAATTGCAGCCTTAGAAAAGCCAATGCCCGTGAAGCAAGCGGTGCCATACTTTTTTGAGACCAAGGCTCCAAGGTAGATACAACAAATTGGAGCTCCATCGTATAGGCTTTAAAAAAATTTGGCTCTTTGAGATAGCAGTAATTGGACAAGTTCTCAAACTTGTCACAGAAATATGATATTGGAAATCCTTGTTCAAAATGAACGAGTACAAAGAACATTCATAAGGAAACATTTAACTGAGACAATGATTACAAAAATATTGAGCTCACCGAAGGCACGTAACAGATTGGAACAATGAATCGTCCTAAGTATGAATGATACATCCATGACTCCTAGTCAGCTCGCAATCCAAATTCCAAGCTTCAAGCCTACAAGTGCCAAAGAAAAACAGTGGAGGAGAGTTAGTCGAAGGGAGAATCAAGTGAGCACTAGAATTTTGAACATACAACATTCTAATAACATGGAAGAATAAGTTTCAAATTCACGTGACATAAAATTTCTACAACTGAACATAGAATGAATTATGAATGCCTTGCTAGCAATGTTGCTGGACAACCAGTCCAGGCCCTCATAGAGACCCTCTCCAGTTGTAGCACAAGTGCTCTGGATGTACCAGTTAGAGCAAAGAACAGATCAAGATATAAGGATTCAAAGTGCAGTAATGCTACAGATGATGATCTGCTACTATCTAATCCTATAGTTCAAAAGAAAAGCTCACGAGTGGCTTATAGGTGGATTCCAAAACTACATCTACAGCAAAAAAGGTAGTCCTTGTTTACCAGTGTCATTGGCGAAGGGAATGTAATCCAAGCTTATTAGTAATCTCAGCAGCATTCATAGCATTTGGAAGATCTTGCTTGTTAGCAAAGACAAGCAACACAGCATCACATAACTCATCCTGTTCGTCAATATCAAGTTAATTTCATTAAATACAGTTGCACAAAATTTTCAAACATTTAAAAACTAAAGTTCCTGTGATGTTCAACGAAGAGAATGTCACTTCTCCATACTGAAGAAAATGAAAATATTTGAACAGGCCCTTCTCACTTTTTATAGAGAGCATTTTCTTGAAAAGGACATTAAAAGGACTAAATATGTTACATCAAACAGTGAAAGCAATTGCTTTATTTGACAATAGTTTGCTAAATTATGTAGGTTCAAACTAAAGAATTGCAATGCTAATCAAGTCCTCAATTACTTCTTGCTATAGTATTTAGATGGCATGATAGGGTAATCCAGGAAAAATGTACCTCATTCAGTATCCTGTGGAGCTCATCTCTGGCTTCAACAACACGGTCCCTATTGTTGTTGTCCCCAACAAAGATAAGACCTTGTGTATTCTGGAAGTAATGCCTCCAGAGAGGTCTGATATGTTTTCCCAAGCACAAAAGAATCAGCCAAAATGCAACAGAATAATTTGTATATAACGTAGGGGAAGAAAAAGATTTAGGCCATCGATTAGGTCATTCCCTCATTTTTCTATAGTGATCAGTAGCATAATGCTAATAATGCAAACCACAGGCGAGGAAACAAGATGCCAACAAATAAAAATCAAGCAGAGGAAAAATAGAAGAAACGAAGGTATCCAAATGAATAGAACATTGCACAAGATCAAATACAAAACAGTGCAGTAGCTCATACCTTGTCCTGGCCCCTGACATCCCAAATAGTGAAGCTAATGTTCTTGTACTCGACAGTTTCAACATTGAACCTTGTATTTCAAAGGAAATGAGAAAACAGAAATAGAAATATCAAGATTGTGATATAGCTGAAGCATAAGAAAAAAAACACAGTAGAGGCCCCTTCACTATGCATTTAAGTTAAAACATACTTTTTTGTCAAAATTTGTTGAATTGTTTTTCTGGTAGGAAATTATGTTGATTTGAACCTATGTAAATAACTATTTAACCCCTTCTGTCAATTATATAATAGTAGAGACCACATGTAGTATTAACTTGATGGCCCACTTTATGTAATCCTTTTCAATCATAGTATATATCTGTATTATCAAATCCATCTTTTGTTGATTTGACCTTCTACACCATTACAATGTCTTAATGAACCTTTCATCAGTCTTAACACATCATTACAGAAACTGTAGTTTTCGAGTACATACAGAAAGTAGCACACCACTATGTTTTCATGTAGATACAGACAATAGCATGCCACTATGTTCATCCACTGCTCGAAGCCTCTAAGAAGACAATACAATTCTGACGTGCATAACAATAGTTCAAACAGGAAGATAAACATGCTATTACAATTCAGTACATTGTGAGTTAGCACCTTCTGTTTTACATTTCCATGCATTTATTATCATCTAATATCGGAGCTCAAGATGTAATTTTGTAGTATGTGCTCTTGCATAACCTTCGACAATCCTTGGCCTTGTATGGGCCATGTGTTAAATAAGCCTTGAAAAATAGGGAATAAACATGTTGGAGCCTATAGACCTTCATTAGGTCACCAACCAAATCAGGTTTTCCATTGAATATGGATCCATCAGAACCTCATCATTTATAAAACAGTTTCTTTGTAAAGAGAAAACTAGCGGCAAATTTTCCTAGAATATCATACCAACTACTCTGCCCGATGAAATTTAACAAACCGAATTTAAACAACATGCAACATGCAGAATAATTCTACAAGAGAGCGGGCATGCAAACGTAAGGAGTAATATGTATCTCTTCGATGGTTTGGATGGTGGTGACGATCTCACCGAGCTTGAGCTTGTAGAGGATAGTGGTCTTACCGGCGACGTCGAGATCGACCACGAGGATCCGCATCTCCTTCTTGGTGAAGAGCTGGCTAAAGAGCTGTCAGGCTCAGGTATGAGCTGACTGAATTTAGCGCTGGATTTGGGAACGAATTCAGAAAGTAATTGCTTCGAATCGATTTGGATTAACGACGAAAGCAAGAGACAGTATTGTAGCTCGCCTCTGGCGGCTAGGGTTTAACCCAATTACATCCAACATATCCCGCAAAAACGAGGCGGAAGGCCTTATAGCCATTACAGCGGAGGAGTAGGTAAAAAGCAGAGGAGAACGAAGAGCTATTGTCGGAAAAGGAACAGCGACGCGCGGGAGCTGAAATGACGTCGGATCTTCGATCAACGGCTGGCATCACGGTTTACTTCGCGAATCGGTATGAGCTGAAGTAGACCGTGCGATCATCAATCGACGTCGGAGCGATCAGCTGGAGCGCGGAACAGTAAAAGTGTTGATTTCTTCAGTTATCTAGTCTTCAGGTCCTAACAATTCCCCCGCCGTGAGACAGTGCCTGTCCTCAGGGCTGGAATCCGGGAAAAACTTTTTGGATGAACGCAGCGTCTTCCCAAGAAGCAGCCTCCACGGGCAGATTAACCCACTTGATTAGCCAACGGACCACGGGGATGCTGATAGAACCTTGAGGGCGGGGAACGAGCTTCCGCTCCAGAACAGCTTCGGGTGCCATGTGTATCAATCCATCAGCATCGATCAGGGGCAAATGTGGTGAGGGAATAACCTGGGGTCCAATATGTTTCTTCAGCTGGCTCACATGAAAAGTGGGGTGGAGCTGGCAGCCATCAGGGAGAAGAAGTTTGTACGAAGTATTGCCAACTTTAGCGAGGATGCGGAAAGGACCGTAAAACTTGGAATGCAACTTCACATGACGTTGCAGGCTGAGAGAAGTGTGCCGGTAAGGTTGTAGCTTGAGGTAGACCATATCCCCCACTTCAAATGATCTGTCTTGCCGATGGCGATCAGCAAAGTACTTCATGCGTTGCTGAGCTTTGTGGAGATTGTCTTTGATAATGTCCAGGGCCACTTGTTTGTTATGGAGCAGTGTGTCACTATCTTCGCATATAGAATCTGGTAATGCTGATTCGGCCACCATAGGGGGAGGAAATCCATACAAGGCTTGAAATGGAGTCATCTTGAGGGAAGTGTGGAAGCTCGTATTATACCACCACTCGGCGAGGGTTAACCAGCTCATCCATTTTCTTGGTTGCTGAAAACACATGCACCTTAAATAATTTTCCAGACATTGATTGACGCATTCCGTCTGGCCATCGCTCTGAGGGTGGTAGGAAGTGCTCAAGTGAAGTTTAATGTGCAATGATTTGAACAAGTGCTGCCACAATTGGCTAGTAAAAATGCGGTCTCGATCTGTCACAATGACCGTGGGCATGCCGTGAAGTCTGAAGATGTTATCCGAGAAAGCTCTGGCCACTGTCTTGACTGTAATGGGGTGCTTGAGAGGAATAAAATGTGCATATTTAGTGAAGCGATCGACTACCACCAAGATCATGTCCTTGTTGTCAGACACGGGAAGCCCCTCGACAAAATCCATGCTGATATGTGTCCAGGCAAAATCAGGCACCGGTAATGGCTGTAAGAGGCCAGGATATGGAGTATGTTCCGCTTTGTTCAATTGGCATGTGGGGCATGCTTTGACGAATTTCAGGACATCTTGCTTAAGGCCAGGCCAATGGAAGACCAACTTAATCCGCTGGTAAGTGGCGCGCTCACCGGAATGACCCCCCAATTCAGAGTTATGGAATGTGTTAATGAGGTCAGTGCGGAGGAGAGTGTTAGAGCCGACAACAATTTTGTTGTTGTACCTCAGGATGCCGTTCTTGTAGGAATAAGCAGTGGGAGCAGCTGTGGGAATAGCACATTGTGCAATGATGTCTTGAAGTTTCTGATCAGTGCTGTAACTGTTAGTCACCTCGGTGACCCATAGCGGTGTAGCAGAACTGACTGTCAGGGCGCAGATATTCTGTTTAACGCGAGAAAGAGCATCAGCAGCGCGGTTTTCTCTGCCGCGTTTATATTCCACGGTGTAGGAGTAGCCCAGAAGTTTAACGAGCAATTTGTGTTGAATGCCGTCAGTTAACTTCTGGTCCTGAATGTATTTCAGACTCTCCTGGTCAGTCCGAATGATCAATGGGGATGCAGTGAGGTAATGTTTCCACTTCTTCAACGCTTCAATGATTGCCAAAGCTTCTTTGTCATAAGTGGAATATGCAGCTGCCTTAGGGCCGATTGTTTTACTGAAAAAGGAGATTGGTTTTCCCTCTTGCATCAGTACAGCACCCAGACCATAGCCACTGGCATCAGCTTCCAAGATAAATGGTTTCTGGAAATTTGGTAAGGCGAGGACAAGTGCAGTTGTAAGTTTGTCCTTGAGCCGAGTAAAAGCCAGTGTTTGATCAGGACCCCACTGAAAGGAATCTTTCTTCAAGGAGTTAAAGAGTGGTCTGCAAATAAGACCATATCCTTGGATGAATCTTCGATAATACCCTGTCAAACCCAGAAAACTGCGCAATTCGGTGATGTTTGTGGGTTGAGGCCATTGCTGAACAGCGAGAATCTTGACTGGGTCTGTGGCCACTCCATGAGCGGAGATGATGTGTCCCAAGTACTCGATTTGCGCTTGAGCAAAGGAGCATTTCGACAGTTTAGCAAATAGCTGGTTTGCGCGAAGTGTAGCAAACACCGCCGAGAGGTGTTGGAGGTGGTCGGGCAAGGAGGAACTGTAAATCAGAATATCGTCGAAGAAAACGACGACAAACTTGCGCAGATAAGGAGCAAGGACGTGATTCATCAGGGACTGGAAGGTGGCTGGTGCATTGGTGAGTCCAAACGGCATGACCACGTATTCATAGTGCCCTAAATGTGTAGAGAATGCTGTCTTCGCAATATCCGCTGGGTTCATGCGAATCTGGTGATAACCACTCCTCAAGTCAATTTTGGAGAAAATGTTGGCGCCTTGGAGTTCATCCAACAAATCCTCAATGACTGGAATCGGGTACTTGTTCTTAACGGTTTGAGAATTCAATTTGCGGTAATCAATACAGAGTCGCCAAGTCCCATCTTTCTTCTTGACTAATAGCGCAGGGGAGGAGTATGGGCTGCAGCTCAGTTGGATGACTCCAGTGCGCAACAGGTCTTTGATAATGTTTTCTAAGATGTCTTTCTGATGGTGTGGCATCCGATAAGCCCTCTGATTAATAATCTTTGCATCAGAAGTCAGAGGAATAGCATGGTCGCAAAACCTGGGAGGGGGCAAAGCTATTGGTTCTTGAAACAAATCACCATACGTATGAAGAAGATCCTGGAGTGGAGGGGGAATGGTTGGAGGGGTAGGGACTTCCTCTGAAAGTGCTGCAATGTATAAAAATAGGCCACATACAGCTTGCTCCAGCAGTTTCTCGGTAGGTTCAGAAGTAGGGAGAGGTGAAGAAAGTGGTATGGTGTCGTCAACAATTGTGACGGATTGGCCAGCAGGGGTTGTAAGGCGCATGACCATAGTGATGTAATTCAGTTGCACTGGACTGTATTTCCGTAGCCAGTCGGCCCCCAAGATGATATCATAGCCCTTGAGCTTGAGTACTCGGAATGTGTCGCAGAATGGTGCGTTTTGTATGTGGTACTTGCAGTTAAAGCAAATGAATTCACTCCATAAGACCCCGCCACTAGCAACCAACACCTGAATCCGGGCGGTAGGTGTTGGTGTGTTTGGCAGTTTACTGGCGATTTCAGGAGAGATGAAAGTGGAGGTACTGCCACTGTCGACGAGAGCAGTAGCCATTACGTTGCCCAGCTGAATATGAACAGTGAATGTGTTTTTAGCAGCTCCAATCCCCATAGCGGCATGCATTGAGACTTGTAATGGAGCGTTATCATCCTCATGGGCAGGGTGGTCAAGTGGGCTGTCCTCAACTTCAGTAACATATGTAATGTCGCTATTGTCAATGTCCTGAACTTGCAAAGCCTGAATTTGAGCCCGCTGACTCATTTTACACACCTGGCGGTGCCCAGGGGTCCAGGGTTCACGACATTTGTAGCAGACCTGATTGACCTTTGCTTGTTGAATGATAGCAGATTTTGAGTGAGGTGGGAGTGGTGAGCGAGGGGACTCAAAGGAAACTTGTCTTTTCACTTGTGTGTACTGAGTCTTGGGCACCATGGGAGGGCAAGCAAGTTCCATCCGCCGGGCATACCAAATAGCTTGTTGCAAGTCAACAGGTTTGAGACATTCCAAGTGGCTTTGTATATATGGATGTAAGCCAGCCAAGAAACTCTGGAGGTAGTAGGTTTCAGGAATGGCAGGATTGTCGCGGCGCAACAAATTCATGTACTGTTCGAATGCTTCCACATAAACGGCAACAGTTGATGTTTGGGTGAGATGGTGGAATGCTTTGACATTGTCACACACAGAAGTGATAGAGAATCTGTCAGTGAGGTGACGGCAGAATCTGTGCCAGGGCAGAGTGTAAGCAGCAAAACCAGTGCCTCGCCACCACTGAGCCGCCGGACCAGTTAAATAAGAAATTGCCAGGTCAGTGCGTTGGTCCAAAGGTATTCTGGCCGACTCAAAATACTGCTCTAAGTTCTGAATCCAGCTATCCACATCAGTACCAGAGAATTCTGCAATATAGAGTTGAGCCGGCTTAACTGTCAGAATAGTCCATCTGGTGTCCATCTGAAGTTGTGGTCTCAGTTGTCGACCGCCTTCAAGAAACTCTTCTTCCCCAATGTACTCTGGTGGCGGAAGTTGCTGCGGCACTGGTGGAGGCCGAGACCCAGGTAACTCGTTTCTTGGTGTCCCATAGTGAGGGTGCCTGTAGGGAAGCTTAGGTGTGCCATCAAGGTGAAGTTCCCGACCAGTTTGGTCATGGAGTCGAGCATTTCCTCCCACAGAAGCACCGGGCCGGTCAGCTGCAGATCCGACAGTACCAGCTTGTTTGGAACGCACAAAAGGAGTTGTGAGCGGAACGAGCACCGGGGGTGTTTTGGGATGAGTACTGGCCTGTGCCGAGTCGGGATCAAACTCCTCACCCACTTCAGCATCAGTATCACCGAACAGGCGTTTGAAGTTGGCTTGAATCTTTTCGAAATTCTTTTGAATACTGAGGAAATTCTTGTTAACGGTAACAGTGAAGTCCAGGAACTCGGCGCGATCTTCCTCCCGATGCTGCTGCAGAGTTTTAATATCCAATTGCAGAGATTTGAGTTCCAAGGCGGAAGTATCACCCGAAGTGGTAACTTTGGCCATGGTGCCGGTAGGGGAAAGTCAGATCAGGGAGGGAAGGGAGGGTTTGTGACGAGTCGATTGTACCTTCCCAAGTCTACCGCCGCCGATCGCCGCCGCCAACTAGTCGCGCCGCCAATGCTACACGACCCAGAGCTCCGCACCGGAATTTTACCACTGAAAAAAAATTCAGCAACCGAGCTTCGCCTCCAAGTTGTAGCCGAACGAAGCCTCTCAACACCAGGCTGCCGCCGATCGCAACCGCACCGCCGCCAGAATCTGTAATGGAAGAAGGGGGATTTTACGAGAGAACCCAACCCCAGCTCCACTCAGATTCGAACGCCGCCGAGGATCACTGGCTCTAGATACCAATTGTCAGGCTCAGGTATGAGCTGACTGAATTTAGCGCTGGATTTGGGAACGAATTCAGAAAGTAATTGCTTCGAATCGATTTGGATTAACGACGAAAGCAAGAGACAGTATTGTAGCTCGCCTCTGGCGGCTAGGGTTTAACCCAATTACATCCAACATATCCCGCAAAAACGAGGCGGAAGGCCTTATAGCCATTACAGCGGAGGAGTAGGTAAAAAGCAGAGGAGAACGAAGAGCTATTGTCGGAAAAGGAACAGCGACGCGCGGGAGCTGAAATGATGTCGGATCTTCGATCAACGGCTGGCATCACGGTTTACTTCGCGAATCAGTATGAGCTGAAGTAGACCGTGCGATCATCAATCGACGTCCGAGCGATCAGCTGGAGCGCGGAACAGTAAAAGTGTTGATTTCTTCAGTTATCTAGTCTTCAGGTCCTGACAAGAGCTTCCCGAACACGATCCCCATCTTGCCCTACCCCTCTTCTTCTGCTCACCTGCAATTCACAAAAACCATTCCTCATTCAGATCTCCACCGCGAGATCCAACCCCCAAACACCAAAACGGATCGCGATGGATCCATGCCATCATGAAACGCAAATCTAACACCAAGTGCCAGGTAGGTCACGTAGAAACTTGTAGAGATCTACAACACAACACACACTCACAAAAAAAAGCACACCTACCCCAGAAGATCTCTAAGATCCGCGAATGGGAACAGAGCACCTGGAGATCTATGAACCGGTAGGGCAGATCTAGTGGCACCAACAACGCGCACGCAACAATGCGAACGTGAGATCCGACTCCCTAGATCGGGGACGAGCGCGACGATTCCTTCGCTACCTATGCCGATGGGAATCTAATGCAGAAATCGGTTGGCAAGAGAAGAAGAAAAATCAGCGAGAGATCGGGATCCGTCTAGGAGGAGAGGGGGAGGAAGAGAGAGATCCGTCACTTGCTAGCTCCGGTGGAGATGCGATCACAGGAGGAGATTTGGGGGATTCAGTTTGGTTTGCGAGGTAGGAGAGGAGTGGAGGAGAGGAGAGGGGAGAGGTAATAACGCGCATCGTGCCGGCTGGCGAGGAATGAATGGGCCAATCGTGGCTTGTTCATCCCCTGATTAACGGGTGAGATTTGTTGTTAATTTAGATTAGTGCTGGGAAGCACATGGAAGGCCCGGCCTCTCCTTCATGGTGAAGAAATGTTGTGGACGTGTTTGTTTGGTTCTCTAAAAAATGTTATGGAAGGACAGACCGGGCATGGCTCCTTCTAGGGTGGAGGCAACACCCGGCGATCCTGGGCAATTATCCAGGCTCGTCAGCATGCTGCAACAAGTCATGTGGGTTTATCTAAATAGGTTATATGGGCTTATCGGCGTGTCATGGGCTAGGCTACGAGGAGTTGTCCAGACTCCAAAACAACTTTAGCTCCACCATTGGCTCCTCCGACGTGCAACGGGGGTGTGGTTGCAGCTATTTGCGAATCTTTGGTTTGGTTTGCAGGTCCTGCCCACAAATTCAAAAGTTTGTCTTCGATCACCCATGTCCTTTTCGGTAACTAGTAAGTGTGCACGTGTAACGCACGTCTCGACTGATGTAAACTGCAACTGTTATAAGCCATAGTAGTCATAGTACAATTCAACCAATTTCTTTTTTAAAAAACAATAGTAATCAAGCACTCGCAATGTAGTCGTATGGCTCAATATATACCACACCAATATGAGCTTCTTTCTAAATTCTAAAATTATATCTACTCTAATATAGTAGCAACAAATTTTAAAATTATGTTCTCAGACAAATATATTTGTTTGAAAAGAATACTCAGACGTACGCATGGAAGCATAGTAGTCAATACAAGTACATTCCAGATTTACACAAATCAAAACACAGAGTTCAAACAAAGGCTCCTACCATCTTCTCGGATATCTGCAAGGCTACGCTCTTCCCTCCCATGACAGTAGCAGTAGTAGCAATAAAACTTAAGGCGTGCATAAGATTTGCCCACTAGCTTTGCTTCCATTTTAGCCGTTCTTTTGACTCTCTACAATTGAAGTTAGTTAGTCTCTTAAGTGATTCACTAAAATGCCATACATATAAAACAAGTAAGAGGTTAACTAAATGAAAAGGCAAATAAGCAGTCCAGCAGATTAGTACTCATCTTCTTTCAAGCCTTCCCACAATGACCAAATGCCAAACACGAAGAACAACAGAGTGGTAACATCATGCGTCCATTTACGTGATATCTATTCCAAAAAAAATTACTGTCATTTGTAGCTTCTTGCAAGGCCAATTTTTTAAATAAAATGTTGGCATATCATCACAAGGAAACAGTTGATAGGAACAAGGTTAGTACTAATATCACTGGCTCAACTACTATACTCATCCAGTTCAAAAAATACTGTACTTATGAAGACTGTAATGACTGTTGTTGGACACTTAAGTAAAAGTATAATCAGGACAAGGATTATGAATGTACTTCTCCATCTCAAATGAAAATAAACACTTCTATTTCTATTACCACTCAAGAAATAAAAATAAATGCTGGAAAACAAAGAAGCAAACTCACCATTACTGAGATGGTATGTGCCATTGTCGCCTATGAATACATATTCAGGTGGGCAGTCTCCTACCCTTGCGATCTTTCGAAAAACAAGAGAAAGACGCGCCTCTTTCTAGTTTAAGCTCTCTAGCAGATAGTAGTTACAAGTTCAAAATCAAGACGTAATGTATTAACGTATAAGTAGTTGATAATTTGGGGGGTGGCGGAGATGTTTCGTGAAGAAAAGCCTACGAATCAAGCACTATAACAGACTTAGGAGAATGGTACTAGGAACTCGAAGAGGCTGCAACTGATGCTGAGATACATCGGCTCGCTCTCCCTAAGCATTGTTGCAATCGCGATGTTGATCTACTTGTGCTTGCTCCAGATTGGTCAACACCTCCTGCATCCATAAACAAGAAAACCGACCACGTGCAACGCACGTTTCCATATATGTATAGGCATGCTCCAAATGCAAGAATAGACCCAAAATCTGAATTCCCGAGGCTCTATTCTACTGGAAAATATGTTTTTTGTGAATTCTGATGACAATAGGAGGTTATGCGCAAGATTCAGTACTCATAGAAATTTATGCGCATTATTAAATAAACCCGAGGGTTTTTCTACATAATATTCAGAACCGGGCTAAATTCGGCCCAGCCTAAGGTGCATGCGCGTGGCCGAGTGGGCCGTCGGCCCATCTCCTGCTTGGGTCTACCTCCTTTTTCTTTTTTTCTTTCTCCTGCACTGTTGGCTACGCCGCACCATGGCCGCGGCCGACTTCTTCGGCCCGCCTCTGGGTATTTGCCAATGCACACAACTCCATCTGGGTAACCAACATGGCATGCGTGAGAATGAAATTTCAGGAATTTAACAGGTTAGCCTTAATGGAACAGGGAATGAGAAATCTGACTTTACCTGTTGGTGTTGGGGAAGACATAGTATGCTATCTACTACTCCTGATTTGAATACCTTTGAAAAAGCAATATCCATTAGTCAAATCTCACGTGTAAGAACATATATTAGATCATACAGGATGCTCAAACAAAGTGGAGTTATTACCAATCATGCTAGAATTAGAAGGTGACAATGTTTATCTTCTAATCAAAAGGTGAAATTTATTGGCAAGAGCCATTACATCTGATACAGCAATAGCATATAGTTCACTGCTAGACAGGTTATTTGGTAGTACAGGAATATATTCAATTAGGAACTTTCAAGCCTCTTGTTGGATGTTCAAATTGCTATTCGTCATTTTAAGGACAGGCAGATTGAAGTACCAACACCAGATTCATGTAGTCCAATTGGTCCGCCCAGATAGGCAGACAATATTCGCTTTTCAACATAGTACAATGTGGCCCAACAAATGAACTAATGGCACGAATTCAAACAATGTACAACTTCATTTTAATTTAAACATTCCTAGCCAAAAGATGAAGAAAAAAAGTGAGGAGCTAACAAAGTTACAACTCCGAATTCTTCATTAGAAGAATCTTGCACCCGTGCTTCAAATACCTCCACAGCACTCCTGGAATAAGTAGAAGGGAAAAACAATATTTCTCCAAGGTGTACATATGTATCAACCATATTCAGAATTATTTTGGTTCAAAACTGATATGTTTTGTATTTTATCTGCACTAATAATGGAGGTGGCAGATTGCAAAGTAATATGATTGTTGCCTCAGCAAGAGAAGTATATTACCTGCAAACACCAAGAGCTTTTCTCATGTCCCCCGAGGCTGCAGCTACTTTCTGAGAAAAGAACATAGCAAACAATGTTAATAAATGAGCATATGTATATCCCCATTAGCTATCTCCTGGTGTTCTTCTAAACAAAAACATATACTTCATCGCAAAAAATATTGCCTGATGAACTACCATGCTCCCAAGATTAAACTGTAACGAGAGTGCCTGTAGGACAACTGGACTTACCCTAGCACAAAATTCAAGGGCCAGTGGTTCAAAAACATCATACTCAAGGACCTATATAATTAACAATATAAAAGGTTATATACGACATGTAGTTTACTTAGAGCTAATTGCCCTGTCCAATGCAAGAATGACGAATTGGTCCTTCTCTGTGAGAGACCAGTGGAAGAACTCTGCGCACCGAGATGACACTGTAATCCTTGAGGCAGAGGTCCCCAAAAGCCCGTGTCATCGCCAGGCCCGGCACATCATCAAACAACAGCTAGACCCTTAGCACGGATGCCGGCTCGTCCTGCAGCAGACACCCTCCCCCTACACTTCTTGATAAGCTCCGCCTCGCTTGACATCACAACCAGTGCCATTAACACACGAAGCCCCAACTCCGAAGACCAAACAACACCAAAAAAATAATGCTAACTTGATTGTGGGTAGTGGCGTACTAGGGACATCGGGCTTGAGGTCAACGGTGAGCTGCACGGCCACCATGCCGTCGCCGTGGGTGCTGTCCTGGAGCCAAGCACGGCGCTCGAGTCCTCGATGTTGGCCAAGCAGTGGAGAAAATGTGCGTCCCGTACTCTATCTGAACCATTCCACATATGCACATGCGGTAAGATTATATTCAATCAAAGTTCCTTTAAACATCATATTGCTGAAATCATTAGCAAACACAGATGCAGAAGAGACCTGGTATGATAAATCTTCATCCGAGCCAGAAGCCCTGAAGTACGTGATGTCATTGATCCACCACGCGCCAGGTCTAATAGAGCTCGATTCACCGTGCATAGCTTGATCCATGGACGTGCGAGCCCTGGATGCCCCTTCAGCCGCTAGTCGCTACCACCAAGGCCACGTTGATAGAACAATGGGTGTCCCGATCTTTCGATGAGAAAATAACTATGATTTGTGGAGATGAATGATTCGACTATACTGTACGACAACGATGCACCTTAGCAATCGCTAAACCAACTCCGGTAGGTTATTGACGATGCCGAAAGCACGATCAACCTGAACACGAGGTTCGTAATCCCTACGAGCAATCGAAGAACTAGCAAGAATTAAGATAAAGCAATCTGATATTGCAAGTATGGATGAAGAACAAGATAGAGTGGGGTTCTAAAAAGTGGTCTTGATCTGGTCGTTGGACACAAACAAAGCTACACGAAGTTGCAAAGGTAGCAAACTCTTAACTAAACAAACCCTAAACAAAAGAGAGCATCTTAGGGGGTATATAAAGAAAGAGGTGATCTGTCCCAGAAACAGTCCCGAATTGTTTTGGCGTTGTAATCTGCTTGTAAGGAATTTGGAGGTAGGATTGGACAGATTGGAAAGAGCATGAGATAAGTTTTCCAAATAGTCCAAGATCACCCAAATCGGATTTTGTATGCCCGAGATATAGATGTTTGAATTCAGGGCTGTTTCAGCAATCCGAATCAGAGTCCAGAACTTGTGGGACTTGATCTCTAGCTCTCCTTGGACCAAACATGATGTGGGAGAACTTATACAGCACCACTTCATGTAAGAAATGGTCATGGTCACATGAACTTCATTTCCTCCTCCCAAGAGTTTGAACTTGAATCCTCGCATGTTCTTGAAGACCTTGACGGACCTCCTTCTATTCTTTATAACTTCAACAATGGACGTAGTTGAAGTAGCGAAAGTAGAGGTGGCAGCAGCTGTATCCATAGGGGTCATGTCCTCATCATCTTCGCTTCCTTGAAAACAAAGTCGTCATCGGCTTTGCATAAGCTGAAAACCATCAAAGCGCAAAGAAAACATGTACGCAATATATATGTATCTATCTGTCACGGACCCGGAATCCACATATGGTTAGGGGAAACGCGAAGTCGCCAAGGACCGAAGGACTTGTCAGCCCGGTGGCACAGTACCCGTGCCGTACGCACCAAGGCGGAACGATCCGACACCCGCCACGTGCGGGCCGGCCGGAAGCGACCAATCTTCCCCAAACCACATATAAATCCCAGATACCGGTGAAGGGGTAAGACCGCGTGATAAGTCTGCGCTCCGCGATAGTCATAGGAGGACTAGAGCCCGGGATATGCATCCCCTCAACCTAACCTAGCCACGAGGTGCGACTCTGGGAGGATCCAGCTCTGCTCTGCCGTCAGCGCGAAGCGTGACGGTCGTAGGAGGCTTAGCGAGTACGGGACGAATCCCCTGGATCGACTCAACCAAAGCTACACAGGACTAGTGGTTCACTCACCTCTGCCATCACGAAATGCAATCCTAGCACGCAATAATACCGCTGCACAGTTGTCCACATACTTCATCACATACACGCATTGTACATGGACAACCGCAAGTAACAACTTGGACTACCACAGCACAAACTCTACTAGAGAAAGACTTATAGAATACACATATATATACATAGCGACTCGGAAGTCGATCACAATATACATTATTACAAACAGCAGCGGAAGAAAAATGGAAAATGCCCGAGATGGTGGGGAAACCACCTCAAAACAGCTCGCAACAAAGTTCTCGAGGAAATCGAAACCGAGAGTGGTAAATCCAAGCAGCGACGTCAACTTCAATTGCTCCAAGAACCTGCCTAGGATAAACCTAGGTGAGTACAACCACCGTACTCGCAAGACATTGCTTATTGATTAACTAAAACATGGTATTAATCAAGTTTGACAAGTGATAAAGGTTCGCATTTTATAACAAGTTCAAGTTACATACTAGAGATGAAATGAACCTAAACTACACAATTTAATCTCATTTTGTAGCAAGAGCATAGCAATGATAAACACATGACGATAAAAGTAACTTAAGAGCATACACACAAATATAACAATACGAATGTCATCATTTTCAATTTATTTGGGTAGCCCACACCCATTTAATAATCTCAATCTTTCTCACGGCAACACATGCCTCAAACTCCAATTCATGGCAACACATGCCATTAAACTCACTCTCATGGCAACACATGCCTTTAAACTCAATCTCATGGCCACACATGCCTAACCGTCACCAACGAGCCGACAACCTCGGATATAAAGAGTGCAACCCTGGTGGAGTTCACACTACTCCCCCCAGTCTCTGAGACTTACCTCAACTATATCGTAGTTTCGTTTCGTTGGTGACATACGCGCTTTCCCTCGGGTTTTCACCGCCGACTCAGCCACCTCGGGTATAAGGAGTGCAACCCTGCTGGAGGTTGTGAGGCTCCACGCAGTCTCTGAGACTTATCCCCAATATACCGTAGTGCTGGTCTCGGTAACACCCTCGGTTCTCATCTTCACCGCCGACTCAACCACCTCGGGTATAAGGAGTGCAACCCTGGTGGAGTTCACAAGGCTCCCACCAGTATCTGAGACTTATCTCCATTATACCGTAGTGTTGGCCTCGGTGCACTTTCGGTTCTCATCTACGTGTGATAAGGGTAGTGTATGTGGGAATAACCTCAGACTGGGGCGCACAAACACAATCTCAATAATCTCACTATCCACCAGTCGTATCCCACATACATGTCCCCCTCGACGCTCACATCTCACTTTATTAGGTTCAAGTTGAAAGGGCACCAGGTTAAAGTATCAGCCTTAGCTACTGCATAATAACAAGGCCTACACATACTAATGAAGTATCCAGCATAGATCAAGCAATCATTCACACAAGCACCAAGTTACTTTAGTTAATTCAAGCCAAACAGGGAGTAACACACAGTGTAATGATTAATCAACAAGCAATGGAGCTTGCCTGGTTGCCTGGGGAAGTAAGAGGATTCTGCGTGAAAACTCCAGAACACTCGAAACGCTGGTAAGAAGCAAATGACCTCCAACAGAGGAAAAGCAAATCTAAGAAACCGGTTTGAAAATGACGAAAATGTATGGATGCAATTGACGTGGATGCAACTACGGTGGATTAAAATAAAGTGTACAAATACATAGGCAGGTTGGTCTTTATTCCAGATTCTAGCCTAGTTTTAGTTGTACTATCATTTTAATTCTTGGACGAACCTAGGGGATGGATGCATGCATGAGATGTGATGGGTAGTTAAGGAAAAAGGGCTGTTATATCAATGGTTAGAATTAGGGCTCATCCGATTGATTCGTAGTGGTGGTAGATGAGGACATGGGTTTGTGGTTATACTTCGGCCGTTAAGCGAATTGTGACACTAAGCATATTTAGTTTGGCTGTTAAGCTAGATTCTCTAGGATATACATATCTGAAGGTCGTTTACATTTTTCTACCAGTTCTACAAGTTTAATTAAACTTAATATTTCCTGTCTTCTTCTCAGTAAAGAAAGAATTCAACTAATCTCAATTAGCAAGACGGTGAGGGCTAGAGGATGATAAAGCGGGTCTATGCCATAAGTCAAGTTCGATAATACCCTGTTGGGCCCCTGGGCTTATATAACATGTTAACATGTAGGCGCATTTTCTTTATACTAAGGCAATGGTCTAATTACCACATTAATCATTGATGTTAGTGTTACACCCGCGGGGAAAAGATCAATCAAGCCAAACACATATCTAACCGATCACCGAAGTAACCAGAGTTAATTACTAGGTAATAGCTTGTTTTTGGGAGAACTAAGTGTAATTATTCTGCTATTTCCTAACCCATCGGCTAAACAATTGTTAATCCGATATGGTCCTGTTCACCAATTAGTGCACATCCAACACCCAGTCTCTAAGCATTCATCTAACACTCATTAACACCTAGAGCATTGTTTAAGTTTGTAATAGAACTCATCTAACCAGAATAACTGAGTACATTGGTTTCAACCAACTGTTATGGACACCACTAACTAGTCTACCAGTGAGTATCGGGAATGTGAAATATGATACCTACATCTAACTAGCTCACTTATGCATGCATGTATTTTAACCCATCACAATCTACTTAACTGGATTCTGGTGTGATAAAAGCATTAGTTAGGTTGGGTATACACCGTCTCCGAGTTCAATATTCTGCTTATTACATGAGTCGACATGGCAGATGATGGATATGTAAATTGTTAATCAGGTCTTTACCCTGGTGATTGCTATAGCTAAGGGACTCGTCCGGGTTTTACTTGATCACCACTGCCATCCCTTATTTTTATTTATTGATAGCATAGGAATGATTCTACTTGGCTAATCGTCGGGGTACTGGACAGTTTATACATCGATTGATGATTAACATTAGTTAACTAGCTGTTGGTTCATTAGCTACTAAACATGAGTTCGCCAGTTGATTAAAAACATCTCAGTAAAAATACGAGTGTTCGATTTAACAATGCGAACATCGGTTTACAAACGCATATCGATTACAACGAATGGATTTCAATGCAACAATCCAACTAATACTAAGTCTGCCATTAACCCATTATCATCTCAAGACTTCCTCGATCGGGGCATTCGTTACATCGGAGCTCAACGATTAACCCTAATCTCAAACGGGGACTTGAGCTAAGGAAAAAGGAAAAAGAAAAAGATCAGCTGAGGACCTCACCGGAATGGCTGAGGAGGCCAGGACAGGCTTGGGGCGACTGGCGGTGAAGGGAGCTGGGGCTGCGGCAGCGAGGTTGGGTGCTAGAGGGGGCTCACCGGCCGATGGGGAAGAAGACGGGCGGCTCGTTGGTGGCGGCGGCGTGGGCTCGGATCCGGTGCACGGCTTGGAGCAGCGGCGGAGAGCGGCGGTTCCGGCGGCGCACGGGGAAGGCGAGCTCAGCCGGGTCCTGCGGCGAGGCGGCGTCACCGCGGTGGCAAGAGGTGAGGCGGGGCCGGCCGGAGCTCGGGCTCGGACGGATGGGGCGGCGCTGGAGAGGGGCTGGCTGGCGGCCAAGAGCCCGGATCCGGGGCGGCACAGGCTGTAGGCGCCGGTTGGAGAGGCGGAGGGAGGAGCGGAGAACGGCGGCCGGCCGGAGATGGGGCTGCCGGCGGCGGCGCCTGCCGAGGGGAGTGGCGGCGCGCCCTGGAGGCAAGGCGGCGGCGGAAAACCCCAAAGGGGGTGGGCGCGCAGTGTGAAAGGGGGTTGGGGTGGCCGGTTGCCCCCTGATCCCATTTAGGGTTAGGGTTTCTCTAATATATATATATTTATTTATTTTATTCCTTTTTGTGATTAATCTGGGCCGTCAATTGAGTATGCCCTAGATCGAGCATCCGACGACCAAAATGCGCAAATTTATAGTCCATTTTGATCGCCTCGACGACACGGACAAAACTATGGTGTCCGATCATTCATATGAGACTTAATTCTTAAAATTTTAGGTTTTGAGTGCAAAGGAAATTCACGTGGATCTTCTCGGGTATATTTTATTAGAGGTTTGATTGATATCGTTCTTGAATAAACTATATGCATGCATGTATGAAAAGAAAACCAATTTATCCACGATGATCCTCACTGATCTCGTGTTGTAAGATTTGGTCGCTACACTATCAATCACGGTTAGCTCTTCGTGGTTGGCAATTATATCCAAAGCAAAATTAAAACTATGATATGCCTTGATAGATTTCAATAACATGCATAGGGGCATATCATTCTGAAAATTCCAACAAGCATTACAACTCAATTTACAAATATAAGTGAAGAACATGTCTTTGTAATGAGTAGCGCATTGCCCAATATCTAGCCAACCCAAACTAGCAGGAATCACATTCATAGTTTGCAAAGTACTAGCTACAATATGTTGAAAAGTAGGACTAGGCACAAAACATGCGGCATAGTACATTGTATCCAAGTAGCACAAATATGGGATGAAGAAATGAACACATGCACGGGATCATCATCTGAACTAGCAAGTTTAGAATTATCATTTTCAGCACAAGTAATGCAAATCATAAGCACATAAATTCCATCATCTACACTAGTAGCTCCAATCAAATTAACTCTATAATCATGACTGTAGCATGAATTCCAAGATGGTAAACTCATAAGATTAGAAGCTTTTGCTAGAGCATCTGTCAAAGTGATAGGCTTAACAAGGTTGATAGCATATATGACATTCCGTGTAATTGCTGCAAATACCTCTTCATGTTTTATTAACTTGTCATAACCTATCTCAGAATCATGTAATTCACATGGCTCAAATTTTGGTGCTCTCAAGCTAGTAAAAGAAATAACTTCAAAACATGGCGCACGTAAGTCTTTATCTATATCATTTTCTTCAACATATTGTATATCCAAATCATGAAGTATAGCAATAATATCACATGAGGTACAAAAACCAGGAAGCAATGCATTGGTTCTAGAAAAATTATCATGTGATTATTGGGAAACAATTTCAGTATGTGTAATCAATTCCTCATGAGGGATATTAACAATTTCAGCACTAACATGTGATTCTAAAACATAGGGAGCTTGTTCATCATCTAGTTGTGGCGTAGATATAAGTGAAGCGTTATCACACAACTCTTCTTTATCACAAGGAGCATTAAGTAATTCACTATATTCAGTAATCTCAACTTGTGGAAAAGGTAAAGTGATTATTGGTTCCACTCTATGTTGCTCTAAAATAGCATGTGTAGTGGACAAGGGTAGTTCATTCAACTCATGACATGAGGCATTCGATTGAACAGGGTAAACTTCATTCTCCTGTGGAGCGATAGGAGTAGTACCTTTATTTTTACCTTGCAAGCTCGACTCAAATAATGTAGGTACCGTGGCAATGTTCATAGTAGAAAAAATGCCCGGTGGTGAAGACAACATGAGATCTTGTATTGATGTCTGGTTCTGTGCTTCCTCCTATATTTCATTCTAAAAAACACAAGCATGACAAAACAAACTAGTAATGCTATGTGGAATACATTGAAACCTATCCCGTATGTCACAGTTTAAACCTTTCATAAATTGATTCATGGCAAAGTCCTCATTTTCAGGTAGATCACAATGTTTCAAACAAGTTTGAAATTTATTATAGTAGATTTGTACGGTGTCACTACCTTGTTCTAAATGTTGTAAATCTTTACGCAAATCACTAGCATAGTACAGAGGTAGAAATCTTTTTCTCATTAGTATCTTCATAGTAGCCCAAGTGGAAGGTATATTATGAGAATGTAATTGACAGTGTAACTTCCACCAAACAGCAACATAGTCATTAAAACCACTAGCAGCAATCCTAACTTTACGACACTCGAGAATTGAATGTTTTTCAAATAGTTGAGCTATATCTAATTCCCAAGCAAGATAACATTCAGGATCATGTTTACCATTATAAATGGGTAAGCCGAACTAACTCGCGGTACATGTGTCATGATTTTGTACCTTGATGGTTGGTACATGTAGGGGCGGCAGTGGTTGAGGTCCTAGTGCTCACGGTGCTCCATCCAAACAGTTGAGGAGAGGGTCAAACTTAGTGGACAACTCATGAATGCTCTTCTCAAGAGGAGGGAGATCATCTCCGCTGTTTGCTCGAGAGCCTATCATGGTTAGGAGAAACAAGAAATAAAATCACAAGTATAATGTTCCTATCAACTACTAGGATGTGGTGGCAAGTCTCTCATCACTCAAGCCAAATCAAAATACTTACAAGTTCTTACCATGCAGCAGGTGGTGACCGACAACCAACGGTGTCAAATACCTCTAAAGTTTGAGTAAAGCGATTGCCAGGTGAATATATATCTGCACGGTATAGAATAGTGGAGCTTGGAGGCTTTATGTGAGTAGCAAGGATACAAATGATCAAAATAGCTATGCAAAGTTAAAAGATGCTCAAAAATACTAGTCCTAGTTGCTGGACTTAGATTAGAACGAGAAAATTTAACTAGGCGTAGATACCAAAGCGATAGAACCAAGGAAACAAAGAGAAAGCAATAGGCAAGTTTCTAAGTTTTTTATTTTATTTTTTTCTTTTCCAGTGGCCTTCTGTGTGGCTTTTTATTCTTTTTATGATTTTTTTGAATTTTTTATACCTCAAAAATACATAAATGAGCAAAAGATCTCAAATAGTCAAAAACTAGTGTTCTGCCGCAGTGCTGCCGCGGCAGCCCAAAACTGCAGAAATCGTGTCGCAGTAGGAAAGTGGCAGGAGGCCAAAACTTAAATTGGCACTTTCTCCTAAACCACTTGTCCGATTGAGCTGAACATTTAACTGCAGACTCTTTGAATTATGCATGATTTTCTAGATTTTTTTAGAATTTTCTAGGCACTTTTTTGAGTCCGAATTGAGCTCTAACTTGAAATCCGAATCAAAATCATTTCAAACCATGAATCCTAGTCCGACTCTACATGGATGTGACACCTAGGAGCCTTCTTAAGGTCGTGGAAGAGTCCTAGAGGTTGGCCAAGTCCTTGTCCAAGAGATTGAATCAAACAAGGCAAGGCTTTAGCTTTCAACTTAAACTGTAAGGAAACTTCACTTTCTTTTTTTTTCCTTGAACTCTTTCCTCTTTTTTTCTCAGATCCAATTTGCTAGAGCTAGCGCAAAGATGCAACTAGAAATAGCTCTTCTCCTCGGCCCGTAGCAGCAAGGAGCTTGATAGTGGCGGTGAACTTTGTCACAGCAGCAAGATGGTGCCCCGGTAGCAACTAGATGTGCGTGGCAAGTGGTGGCAGCAGCGTGGCAGCATGGGCGGTGCGTGGCAGCGTGCGGCGACACAAGGAGGTGGATGATCAGCAGCGGTGGGAGGTGGCACGGGCTGTCATAGCTGAAATTGGCCATAAAAACCTTGCCGTGGCAGCAACTTTTCTCTTCTCTTTTTCTGATTTTCTGCAGAGAGAACTAGAAGCAACAAAACAAGGTTTGATCTAGTGGAAAATTTTCAACTACAAACCAATCTAATCCAGCAACTCGACGTGATTAATGTAGCAAAAGTTCAACAATGCAAGAACTACGATGAAAACTGCGAGCCTCAGATTGGTTTGGACAACGGGTAAGCTAATCTACAATTTTTTTGTAGGCTTTTTCTAGATGATTGGTGGAACAGATCTAAACTATGAAAACGATAAATTTCTCACCGAGCAACTTGAGCTCTGATACCACTTGATAGAACAATGGGTGTCCCGATCTTTCGATGAGAAAGTAACTATCGATTTGTGGAGACGATTTTGACGATTCGACTACACCGTACGACAACGATGCGCTTTAGCAATCACTAAACCAACTCCGGTAGGTTATTGACGATGCCGGAAGCACGATCAACCTAAACATGAGGTTCGTAATCCCTGTGAGCAATCGAAGAACTAGCAAGAATTAAGATAAAAACAATCTGATATTGCAAGTATGGATGAAGAACAAGATAGAGTGGGGTTCCGAAAAGTGATCTTAATCTGATCGTCGAACACAAACAAAGATACACGAAGTTGCAAAGGTAGCAAACTCTTAACTAAACAAAACTCAAAACAAAAGAGAGCATCCTAGGGGGTATATAAAGAAAGATGTGATCTGTCTCAAAAACAATCTTGAATTGTTTTGATGGTTATGATATGCTCGTAAGGAATTTGGAGGTAGGATTGGGTAAGTTGGAAAGAGTACGAGATAAGGTTTCCAAAGAGTCCAATATCACCCAAATCGAAATCTGTATACCCGAGATATAGACATTTGAATTCAGGGCTGTTTCAGTAATCCGAATCAGAGTCCAGAACTTGTGGGACTTGATCTCTAACTCTCCTTGGATCAAAGGTGACGTGGGAGAACTCCTTATAAAGCACCACTTCATGTAGGAAATGGTTATAGTCACATGAACTTCATTTTCTCCTCTTCCCAAGAGCTTGAACTTGAATCATCGCATGTTCTTGAAGACTTTGATGTATCTCCTTCTGTTCTTTATAACTTCAACAATGGACGTAGTTGAAGTAGTGGAAGTAGAGATGGCAGCGGTTGTATCCATAGGGGTCATGTCCTCATCACATGTTGAACGCTCGAAGTCGAGCCCCTGGAATGCACACGGCCTTGATCCACCATACGCCACTTGGTCGAGCGCCGGTCTCCTCTGCTCGATCCGTCACAAGGGTCCTTCACCACCAGATCTGGCGTCACGGGGCCACCTAGGTCGCGCGCTGCAACTCCTGGGCCATCTATTGGGGCGCGGCAAAGCTGCGGTAGGGCTCGTGGAGGCGGAGCTGCGGGGAGGCACGTGGATGCAGGGAACAAGGGCCCGCGGCGGCTGAGCATAGCGCTGGCAGGGGGTGGGGATCGGGCGATGGGCCCGAGCCGGGACAGGGGCCGCGCACCAGCAGATTGCGAAATTAAGGCAGAAGTGAGGCTCGGACCAATAGAAAGGTTCGCGACCTTGTGGGCCGACCACTCTTGCACAACGGAATAGTTCTCTAATGACTCATGTTTACTAATGCCCCAAGCAACACGAGGACTCACCAATGGCCCAAAGCTTTATGCATCTGATAAAACCGGAGAAACAAAATGTTCTGATTTTGTTCATAAAAATTTTCTGATCTAACAAGTAGTTGCATAGATCGCCCAAAGCGCTGTACGTGTGGAAGAGAATGTTCGCATGTATCCTGTACATTGAAATCTGTGTGCTCTTCCACTGTGCAGCACCGAAAATTGCACGGCAGTTTCTTCGGGCCATAAAATTCATCGCAGTTCACGCTCTAAATAACCACAGGTCATCGATCAGGACAATTTAACAGATAGATAGTTTTCAATATGGTTTTCGTTGTATGGCACAGCGCACAAATAAAGCCAATGAGTAGTGCCAGCTAGATGTTGTTTACATAAGCTATACCAAATGCCAACCCAAGAAATATGACGCTCAATCCTTCATATGAAGTCTATCAACTTGGTTCGATATTTCATGAAACTCTGTGAATAATTGAAACTTCCGTGCATCAATATTTCGTGAAAAGTACTACAGACAGTGTCACCAAATAGAAAGATGAAAAACGAGCATCCATCTAAAGTAATAACAAATGCCTGTGAACCAAATGACCAACACTTACACCAGTGTTAAGTGCCATTAAAATCATCAAGCCCTAAAACAACACTTGCATATTAGTTGGATCTCATCCTAGGCCCCCTGCTACCAAAAAGGGTTAAGCCCATAACATCAATATCATACATACACGGCCAGTCAGAGGAGAAATAATTACTCATTTCCAGACTCGAGCAAATGAATATAACTTTCACCTTGCCTGAAGTAACTGAAGTACAATTAGGACATCCATTAAGTGGGAAATAACAGGAAAGCATTGATCTGCTACAGTTAGGACATCCATGAAATCCAACAGCATTGTGCGTATGTCACGGTAAAGCAGCTACTGAAATATCGAAGGCTTAAAGCCATTCAGAGCCAAAGTGAACAACTTGCATTGCATGAACCGACAACGACATAATACCTGGATTTTCAACCACCAATGAAAGATATATGACCAGTTGCGTGACAGAACAAATTCAGCTGGTCAGAATCCATTAGGCCCAATTTGGGAGGGCAGGAATGCACACCGACGATAGCACCATCCAAATTGTATGCTCCATCCTAACCAATATCTAAACATCACAACTCTAGGGCTGCATCAATTCTCAAAAATCTGGTGATGATTTTAGCCAAAAGAACTATTACCCTCCCAAAGCAGACCATGAGCAATGGTCAAAGATAAAACCAAATAAAGAGATGCTGTGTAGTAACTAATCCTTAGCTAAGTGCTCCTGGAGCATAGAAGCATACATATCAGCCATGCTCCAATTGACACACTACAGCATGGTAAGAATAACGTGGTCAGGTGAAGGAGATGACAAAAAGAAATAACGTATTCTTGTGAAGATGTAATTAGACTTATAAAAGGTGCAGCTACCTCAAGTTTCCAGTAAAAAGCAGAAACCATAGCAAAGATGTGGTCATGTGGATAGGAAGAGTAGCAGCCAAAGAAAGAAAGGATGAAAATCATATCTCAATGGTTGCCTCTCAGTTAGACTGTCCACTGGTAACCAGATATATTACCAGTTTGGGGTTTCAAATCCACTTCAGACCCACACCATAAAAAGTGAACCTGAGTTATTTCTTCACTGTTCTTGCATGCAAATATAGTGTTTACATATGTTCTTCAGGGAAAGCAAAACAAATAAAGCCATAAAATTACTGCTGTTTGTGAGGTTCACTGGAAGAGGAGGGGGGCCTTTCAGTTTACCCAGCACTAGTGTATTATGCCAGTTATTGCTATTTGCCAATAATCAGCAATTAGTATGGGCAAACAGGCGAAAACTAGTTAAATGCTAAATGGTGAAAACTTCAAACTAGCAGGTTTACTTACTTAGTTGTGGCTGTTAGTCAGCCTTTCATACTAACCACTATTTAATTTACCTCAAATATCAGACCATAACTGTGGAAGTCAAAGTGCCAAAATAGTAGAAGCATATCTGATTACTAACAAAACGGCACAGTGGCCCTTAACCACATAGCAATATAGCCTAACATCAGTGCATAGTCATCAAGAATGAGTACATGACAAAACTCAAAACATTAGGCAATTGAGAATATTAATCATGACATGGTTGACATCCTACCAAGTGTCAGTTATTATTTAGAAAACATAAAATGTTTATAACTCAACTATTTCCTAAGTTTCACAAGAATAAAGCTGTTTTTTGGCCATTTCCATACAGTAACTCCAGCTCATGCTGAACTACTTGCACCTAGTAAAAGACTGGATACCTGCAACACCACGTCATAAACCACCTAACACTAAGCTGGTGACCAGTCTTATACTGATTTTGAAAACACCAATTAAGAATTAAAAGGTTAGGCCAGTGCAAAGAAGAAAATGGTAGTCTCTATTGTGACCACTTAGCATCATAAGCTTGTACAGACTTGGTGGATTTTACGACACAGTAATTAACTTCAAGAGCATATGGAATTCGGAGTCTCTTGACATGGAACAATTGTAAGTTGTAACACACTTAACTAATCAAACAAAAATGGTGTGTTTAAAATGTTAAACTGGTCACTGATCACCATAATACAGTAGTAGTTGAATAGATAAACACCATAGCCGAAAATGCTGATTGAATAAGATGGGTAGCACAAGAGTGCATGAGTTTTGCTTGAATGCAAGACATCAAAGCACTAACTTTTCAGCTCCATTTTAATCACTTACGTAACTTGTGGGAAATTGACTGGTTTTAGCACAAAGATGTTAACTACAAGGGCAGATAGAACTCTGTTCCCTTACCATGCAACAGTTGGATATTATTAACTAATCCAACCATAGCTTTCTTACATAAACCACAGACAGAATGTCTGTATTACAAATGGGAGAAGAACAAGAGGCAACATCACATCAGTAATCAAACTATGAGAGCTGACACCTCCTACATCATTCATCACTTTTCGCAAGCAATCACCAATGAACCACCATTTGTTTGTCCATGAATCTGGGCTAGGTGAGAGATCACATAAGACAGATGGAAGAAAATTGATAGAACAAAAGGTTGTGCTATCTTGTTAAACCAGTTTGCACAAACAGATCATGTAACAAAGAGCAAGCTTTTGACCAACAAAACTAGTTCATAAGCAACATTACATACCATATGACAAAGGCAAAAATACTGCAAAAGTAGTAATTTAACATTGAATAGCAGCAAGAACAAAATGTTAAAAATCCATTCAAGGATCAATATCCACCATGACACAAGGCGGAGCACCAGGGACAAGTTTTCCTGAACAACTCCAGTCAATTATTCACCATCCCAAAAAGAAAGCCTCACCCCGGCAGCGCAAGCAAGCGGAAGGGGGGACACTCAGCCGGCCATGGGGTGGTTGGCGACGTACTCGATGGCGAGCGGGAGCGAGTCGATCTTGTCCGCCTCCATGTCGGGGATCTCGAGCTTGAACTCCTCCTCGATGGCCATCACCACCTCCACCGTGTCAAGGCTGTCCAGCCCCAGATCCTTCTCGAAGTGCGCGTCCGGGGTCACCTGCCACCACCGAGAACCATGCTTCCTCTTAGGGTTAGGGTTTGGATGGCACCGCCGCGGCGCGGCTCGACGCGATGCGGATTTCGCGGTGGGCTAACGGTAGGGGGACGGGGTTACCTTGGAGGGGTCGACCTTGGGGTGGCTCTTGAGGACGTCGAGGACGCGGCCGACGACCTCGTCGCGGGTGAGGTGGGCGTCGTGGGAGGACATTGGCCGCGCGAGCCACCGCGCCAGGGCGTGGGGCTGGGCCGCCGCCGGGGCGGCCGCGAGAGGCGCCACCGCGGTGGGCGAGAGGCGGATGTGGCGGAGGATCGCCGGACGGAGTGCCGCCGCCGCCATTTTCCTGCGTGTCTCTCTCTTTCACTCCTTGTTCACTCGGGCTTTTGACGCGCCGGAAGCTACGAACTCACCGTCCGTCGGCCTCTCTGCTCTACGGATCTCTATTCTCTACTGTGTTGCCCGCGTGGGACTCGGGGTCCTCGACATCTTTGGGGATATAAATTACGAGTACCAAATGTTTTACAAAATTCAAAAAAAACCTAGGTTTTACGGTAAAATGTTTCACAAAATATTATTTACACCACCTGGTCCCTTTGATACATGGTATTTTTGGAGTATACACGCAGATTATGGGCCCCGCAGTATCTTAACCTCTCGGTATGCATAGCTCTCCTTATTATCACCCTCTCCTCCCTCTGCTCTCACTCCCATCGATGACGATAGAAGCGGTGTTACGAGGCTTGACAGTAGTTACGTTGTCAATCAAGGAGAAGGCAACACGGTGAGTAGCTACACGGTGACAACTGTATCGAATTCAATCTATTGGCCTCCTTGTTGGCATCGAATTCAACACGGGCGAGGCCAGTTTTGTTGTCCCAGTACGGCGATGCCTCCTACACTACTAAGCCTGCCTTTGTCCCTCTAGGACCCAGTGATCTCACCCATGTGCTGCTATTTCCTGCCATTGGGCTTTGGCGTAGCCTCCTGTACCGTTGCTAAGGAGAGACAGGGAGAGGAAAGGAATGGTGAGATCGAGATAGGAGAGAGGGGCGTACATATATATAAAAAATACCATGCATTTTGTTACGTACCAGTATCTTGCATAGATCATGGAGCAAAGCCATGTGCTGTGCGCCGTTTTCTTTAGAAACATTTGCCTCAAAACCTATGGTTCCTTGAATTTTTTAACACCTTGGGTATCTTGTTTCCTTTGCCTCAAGCCCTAGGTTTTGCAAAATTGAGGCTCTAGATGATCCATGCTCACGACATGCCTTGGGCTAATCAATTTGGCTCTCCTTAATGAAGGAAATCCTTGCCCACATGAGCAAACTTGCTAGGAAAGGTTAGGAGGGCAATTACTTGGGCTAAGAAAGGAACCAAGATGGCCTAGTTCCTCGGAGATTTTATCCACTCTTGCTAAAATCTGAAAGCAACATGGTCCGGAAAAGTCCAAAATATACTAGATTAAGTACGTGGGCACTATAAATTTATGAAATGGTCCCTAAAAGATAAAAGGAATACATTTAAAAACATATAAGCGGGTCCTTAGTGCACCGTCAACATAGTCCGAAAGGGCCTCCCTGCCATCATGTCTAAGTCTGCTCACAATAGGCCGGCTAGGGGCATCCTTCATGAGCAACAAGGAACTATAGTCCTCCATGGCTCAAATGTTTGAAGAGGTGGTGACGGGGATTTGCATCTGGAGGGATGGCTGTCAACTGTCAACCCAAGCGAAGCATTGAAAACCACTAACATAAGGTGTACTGGCCTTACATCCTGGTGAAGTTGTCATTCATTGTACCTCGCAAAAAATATGGGACATCATTGTGTGTAGAGAAGGAGGATGAACACAATGGTGCTGAAGCAACTCATAGCAACTCATAGATAGATTGTTCCTATGTAGGATGAGACAGAAGTTGCAGAAGCACTCACCAATGGTAAGCCATTTCATCAATGTTGGACGAAAGCAACATGCCGATGAGCATTCTCTTTTCCATGTTGTCGTGGAAATGGAGTAGGGTACCACCACCAACAAGAGGCAGAGAACCCGTGGTGATGGCTTGCAGCCACCAAAGCAACCTGATTCATCTAGTTCCTTCCTTATATGAGCTATAGAGCTGGTCTAGGCATAACAGGAGGAAGAACAACAATGAAATCTAGGAGATCTAAGCTCCACTATGTAAGCTATCCTCGAAAACTTAAGAGAAATCTAGTAAATCTTTACATGGGAGAGTCCCTTGCACTCTCAACACGTGGAAAGTTCTACTACTACCAATCCTTATGGTGCTACCGAAGAATGAAAACCATACCAAAAAACATGAAAATGTCCTACAGAATTTGACAACATTGATACAAGATGAATCTATTGTGCCACACAATCTTAATTCCAATCCGATCCACCCATCAAGAAAGAAAGATGACAAATTTGTTGTGAATAGTAGCTTCATCCTTTTCGTTTCCTTTTTCAGGTACTATTCACAACATAATTTGTTGTTTTTTGTTGTGTAGGTCAAATTTAGATTTGAAATTATGTGTTGCGATAGATTATATCGTGTTAATGTTGTCCAGAAGCTAAGTAAGGATAGCATAGTAGCACTGGATTAGCTCTCGTCTCAACACCGGTGGCTATCCAAGGAGGAGCAGAGGGAGGAGAGAAGTCCTAGTGATACGACACCTTCCTGTACTACCATCTTCTAGGTCATTTTGAGCCTTGGGAATGGATCCACATGATAGAGTTGTATTGTGGCTCTTTGATAAGCCTAAATTATATAGTAAAATTATTTAGGTTTAAATAGACTTTTCATAATATCCTTTGCTATTTTTATTAACTATTACTGACATCTAATAATTGCCTAAAAGTGTGAAATATCACTCCATTTATTAATGCATAGGAAAATCTCCAAAAAAAAGAAAAAAATCATGTTTGAGGAAGAGATAAAGAGATAAGCGCATTGGCCGAAGACGGGGGCCAACCGACCTCTCTAGAGGAGAAAATGGTCCGCGAGGGTGGTCCTAGATACATAAACTACCACATGGGGTCTAACATCCCAACATGTAATTACATGCTTGTAAATATCTGAGGAAATAAAACACTAGTTTCCTATCCTCTTGTGCGTGCATGTAAGTCATCCAAACATGATTTAGCTCAAAAACTCTAAAAAAGGTGATCTAAAACTCATCTAAACTAGAACCTTAAAACGAAATTTACCAGAACTCCAACCTAATAATTTTTTGTAGTGCCAAATATTCCAGACAAACCCTACAAAAAGTTTTAAATCAAATGAAGTCAAATATCCTATTTGAATAAATATTTTTCAAAAATATTTCCAAATGGCCATAATTGACAAAGGCCAATTAGATAAAATTTCCTTCTATCCAATGTTTACCAAATTCCATATCTAGGAGTTACTTATATCCCTATGTCTAAATATAAATTTTCCAAAAAATTTGAAAGCTATTTAAATTACTTATAGTTCAAACCCTAGTTTGGGTAATTTTGCATTTACAATTAAATAGTAGCTTAAACTAAATTAGCTTAATCTGAGAAATTTTTTGGAGCATATACAAGTCCTAAGGACACTCTACAAACTTTTCCAATTTTGGAACCATGTTTTTGAACCTCTTGTATCAAACCCTAATTTGACACAGAAAAGAAAATGCGAATAAAAAGAAAAGAATTTTCCTTACCTTACTAGGTCGTTCCTAGCCCATTCAGTTGGAATGGTGGGCCGAAGCCCACCATCAAACTCAACAGCGCGCCTGCCCATGCCTTCCTCTTTTCCGGCCTCTACGAATGGAAAGCGCCCTCTGGTGCAGCGCCTTCGCTGCTCCCGCTGACCTATGGGACCTGCCCGCAGGCCACCGCTTCACGCTACCCGACCTGGACGAGCATCGCGGGCGCGCCGATGCCAGCAAATCCTTCAATGACCCTTTCCTCATCTCCCTTATCTCTTTTCTAGGCCTACTTTCCTCCATCGGCTCACCCGTGCTCCCTTTTCTCCTTCCCCAATCTTACCTCCCCTTTGCAAACCCTAGCTACCTTGCTGGAAGGGAGCTCCTCCTTCTCTTCCAACCAAGCCCCCACAGCAAGCTCTTCCATCGTAATCCTCTCCTTGAGCTCCTCTTTTCTCCTCTCCGACCTAACCTTCCCCTCTGCTATGCCTCTACTATAGGGTTTGTGCCGCGAGATCGCCTCTGTCCCCAACTCCGGTGGAATCTCCGGTCGTCTACCCTCGCGTCCGACCATCCGAGCATCGAGACCACGTCATCGTCCCGACCGAACTGCATCGCCATCACGGGGTGAGCAGCCCTAGCTCCACCACTACATGCCCTCCTCTGATCTGCCTCGCCGGAGCTTTGCTGTCATCCATTGAAGCTCAGCGGGACTGCCCGATCTAACTGTCTTAACCAACCCTTATCTGCAACGGTCAGGATGGCGGTTACCGTTACCTCTTGGTGGTTATTTGTACTGTCCAAATAGAATATTAGTGTAGGGAATTAATTAGGGTAATCAATATTAATACCCTGAGGATTGCAATCATTATTAATTGGTTAAACACTCTATGACAGTCAGGACCCACATGTAAGGGACTGAGAAATAAAGGAAAAAGAAAATAAGAAAAACAACAGACTATGACAAGCAGGCCCACATGTCATACCCTATAGCTAGGAAGTTGTTGAGTAGTAAAAATCTTTATGAATTTCCTTAACGAGAAAAAGACAGAAACGGATTAAAATAGTTTAAATTTGAAAATTTGTAGGAAATTCATACTAACTCCAAATGAATTGCTTCTTTTTTTTTGTATCATCCACTGATATGTATTTCACATTTATTTACTGCATAGTAATTTGAGATCTTATTGATTTTATCATTTCTGTCATCGCGACGTTGGTTTTGCATGTTAGAATCTGGCGACAAGGGTTGTGATCCATCTTCCTCTAAATTCTAGATCCTAGGCAAGCCGAGCATGTTGACATTGCCATGTCATCTTTATTTTCTCGCCATTACTAATATGCTTGTCGAAATGGTCTCCACTAGTACGAATAGGATACTGTAATGGTCCAATATGTGATATGGTTTGGAAATGATGTTGAATTGAACTTGAAAAAGAGAGTAAGAGTGACGAGGGGGTAGTGACGGTGTCAACCGGGGGATGAAAATGGGTTGCAACACCATTCACCATTTAACTTGGTCATCCTAATTGATGATGACATGGCACCCGGGTATCATCAAGGAGGACGAATCCGGCCCTCTGGCCACAGGGCAGGCTGGACCGACTACTCGGAGTCTGACTTCTACACGGGGGCGCCTCATCAATGTGGAGTACAAGACATGAACTAGTACCTGCCCGGCATACCCGAAATTTGTTGTAACTAGTTAGGAATTCAATCTGTTAACCGATCAGGACTCTTGTAACCCTATCTCGGTCGCCTATATAAGGCCCGGTAGGGGACCTCCGATCGGTAAGCCTTTAAGCTCTTTAGTCGTAGACAGTCTCTATTGTTTCATAGCTCAAGCCACCTCGAGATCGATTCTCCAGGACTTGCGGCACTCGGATTCAAGCTATACTAGCCACCAAACACAGGACGTAGGGTATTACCTCTCCGCGAGGGCCTGAACCTGTCTAAATCCTGTCTCCCGTGTGCACCCATCCGGATTTGCTGTGCTCACACCACCCCATATTCAGTATTGCCGGAATAATACTCCGACAGTTGGCGCGCCAGGTAGGGGAAGTGCGCATAGATCCATCTATACGAATCTGGATGGGTTTCATCAGCAACAACGATGTCTTCGCCCCGGGAAGTGTCATGAGATTCGCTCTCATGGACGCTACTCCGGACCCTGGACAGCTTTTCCAATTCAGAAAGTTGAACTTCATCACCGACAAGGTTGGCAAACTTCACCTCTGCTACTCGGCAGCACGTCGATCAGCAGAGGCTCCATCAGCTTCTCGGCACGGACTCGCCCCTGAATCCGCGCCTTCGGCTCCTTTCCCTAGGGACGAGGTTACGCCGAAATCGGATCTGCTGTCCGCGTACGGGTTCACACCTGTCGAACAGAGATCCCGATTGGTGGGCGCCATCGACTCTCTCCTCCCCGTCCTCGAGTATAACTCGGACGAGTACGAGAGCTCCGGCAGCCACCACCCGTCCCGGGAGGTCTTCATGGCCAACCCCGATTCACTAGACGATGGTGATGGCCGACCAGTCCCCATCGTGGAACAAACGCCGGCTGAGCTTGAGGCCACTCGACTTCGTCTCCTCGCCAAGGAGGAGGAGCTGATTGAGCAACAGACTAGGCTCGCTCGCCAGCGCGACGAACAACGGCGCAATGACGACATGAGGGCTCGAGGACGCCAAGTCCATAACGAGTTCCGCATGCGTGAAAGGGACGGAGTCCCAATATTTCCGCTTCCGAGTCACAACATCGTCGTGGCCACGATGGCGGCACGCGCCATTGAATCCCCGAGGGCACCCCGGGACATGACGAACTCCGGCGACTCCGCGTCTTGCTAGAAGAAACAGCCCTTCAGCAGGCCGAAGCCTCAGGAGACCGCGCGGGCTCTTCAGCGGGTGCTAGGAGTCGGCGCTCTACCCCTTCGAGAAGTCCGCCCACCATGGGTGGTCACCATGCAAGTCCCGACCGTTGTCAGCCGGCCGGAGCGGTTCACAAGCGACTAGGGCCCAATCGTGATGCCCGCGGCACCATAGCCGCACGGAGCCACGCCCGTCAGGACGCGGACAAAAACGCTCGCCGAGCCGGGCCGGTCCATAGCCGACTCGGATCGGATCAGAATGCACGGAACCCCGCAGACGTCGAAGGAGTGCCCATCGAGGTCCCGAGAGGGATGACCGTGGCAACCACCACGACGACAGCGGCGCCACTAGCCGTGGCCGTTCGCCGACCTCCTCCGGCATGGGGTATGCGGGCCCGAAAGCATTCGGCACTCGCATCCGCAATGTCATCTTCCCATCACGATTCCGAGTCACTGGGCATCGACAATACACGGGCGAAACTCGGCCAGACATTTGGCTGGCTGACTATCACACGGCGTGCAGAACCAATAGTGGCAACGACTACATCGCGATCCATTATCTGCCGCTGTTTTTAGCCGACTCAGCATGAGCCTGGCTCACCAGCTTACCTCCGGGTTGCATCCAATCATGGAGTGACCTCGAGACCCTCTTCGTGAACAACTTCCAGGGCACTTACAACAGGCTCGAAAATGCGTGAGATCTCCATAGTTGTACCTAAGAGGCGGATGAGACTCTCCGAGAGTACATCCAGCGTTTCTCCAAGAAAAAGAATTCTCTACCTGAAGTCTGAGAGGGTGACGTCATTACCACCTTCTCCAAGGGAGTTCGAAGCACCAACCTCATCCACAAGATTGCACGCAAGAACCCCCAGACTACGCGCGAGCTCTTCGACATCGCCAATAACTTCGCCACCGGCGAAGAGGCCGTCCGCAGTGCTACCAGAGACGACAAGGGCAGGAGTAAGGGCAAGGCGCCCGAGTCCCCCAGTCGGACGCTCACCCCGAGTCAGCTAGAAAGAAGCACCGGAAGCGCAAAGGCGGAGATCTCGTTGCTGCAGCTGAGCGCGCCCCGCCGCGCCGTCCTCAGCGCACCAACGCGACCTTCGAAGAAATGATGAGTCAGCCGTGTCATTTTCATGGACCCAAGTCCAACCACCCTGACATGTGACTGCAATCTCCTGAAGAATTTGAATAAGCTCTACACCTCTAGTCGGAACAAAAGGAGCCCCCTCAGAACGAAGGTGATGAAGTCCCAAAAGAGACCGCTTGTCTGATGATCTTTGGCGGACCCAACGGCTACGAGTCCAAGCGTCGCTAGAAGATCACAGATTGAGAGGTCAACACAGTGGAACCGGCCGTGCCTCAGTACCTGCGATGGTCCGAGTCCGTGATCTCCTTCAGTCGCTCGGATCACCCCGACTACATTCCCCAACCGGGAAGATTCCCCTTGGTGGTGGACCCGATCGTTTACGGTGTCCGCCTTACCAAGGTCCTCATGGATGGTGGGAGTGGTCTTAATATTCTCTACGTCAAAACTCTCGACGACATGAAGATCTCCCGCTCCGAGATCAAGCTGACTAGTGCCCCCTTCCACGGGGTGGTACCCGGCAAGATGGCGAGTCCACTCGGGCAGGTCAGCCTGCCCGTCACTTTTGGTACTCCCGACAACTTCCGGACCGAGACCCTCATCTTTGAGGTCATCGACTTCCCAGGATCGTATCGTGCCATCCTGGGGCGTTCCTGCTACGCCAAATTCATGGCTGTCCCTAGTTATGTCTACCTGAAGCTCAAGATGCCGGGACCCATGGGGTAATAACGGTGCAAAGCAGTTTCCAGCACGTATACACGTGTGACCTGAAAAATTGCAACCTCGCCGCGGCCCAAATCGCTGAGGCAGAGCTTAGCAACCTCAAGTCGGCCGTGGTTGAGGAAGCACCCCCGGCCAAGAAAGCTTCAGCATCGACATCGTTCCAGTCGGCGCGAGACACCAAGTCGATCCAACTCGACCCTGAAGACTCCTCCAAGACGACGCATATCGGGACTACGCTCGGTGACAAATAGGAAAGCGCGTTCATCAGCTTCCTCCAGGATAACCGGGACATCTTTGCATGGACATCTTCTGACATGCCCGGGGTTCCAAGGGAGGCTGCCGAGCATTCTCTGAACGTTCGGCCGGATGCTAGGCCGGTCAAACAGCGCTTACGCCATTTCGCCGAGGATAGACGTCAGGCAATAGGAGAAGAAATAGCCAAGCTTCTAGCAGCTGGTTTCATTAAAGAAGTGTATCATCCTGACTAGTTAGCGAACCCAGTTCTTGTTCGCAAAAAGAATGGAAAGTGGAGGATGTGTGTTGATTATACTAGCCTTAACAAGGCATGTCCCAAGGATCCGTTCACTCTTCCTCGCATCGACTAAGTGATTGATTGCACGGCCGGGTGCGAAATTTTGTGTTTTCTCGATGCTTACTCGGGCTATCACCAGATCAAGATGAAGAAGGATGATGAGATCAAGACGTCTTTCATCACTCTGTTTGGTGCTTTTTGCTACGTCTCCATGCCTTTCAGCCTCAAGAACGCAGGCGCTACGTACCAACGGTGCATCCAGCGTTGCCTTCAGTCGCAGATCGGCCGGAACGTATAAGCCTATGTCGACGATGTGGTAATCAAGTCCCAGAAAAGAGAAGACCCCCTAAGTGACTTGGGAGAAACCTTCTCTAATCTTAGGAGATTCAGCTTGAAGCTCAACCCCGAAAAATGTGTGTTCGGGGTCCCTTCGGGCAAGCTACTCGGTTTCATCGTTTTCGAGCGGGGAACCGAGGTCAACCCGGAGAAGATCGATGCCATCATCAAGATGGTCCTCCAAAGAGCCTCAAAGATGTTCAACGGCTGACCGGGTGCATGGCAGCTCTCAGTCGGTTCATTTCCCGACTCGGCGAGAAAGCCATGCCCCTCTACAAGCTCATGAAGAAGTCGAAAACCTTCACTTGGACATCTGAGGCCCAGGATGCCCTCGATGGCTTGAAGAAGTTCTT
The DNA here is from genome assembly GCA_019208055.1 of Stipa capillata. Lineage (NCBI taxonomy): Eukaryota > Viridiplantae > Streptophyta > Magnoliopsida > Poales > Poaceae > Stipa > Stipa capillata. The sequence continues at coordinate 3,316 of JAGXJF010001951.1, read as the reverse complement.
AACCACTCCCCCGGTGCTGGCGTCCCCAAGGCCCAACGAGCCGTTGCTTCTTTATGTCGCAGCAACTACTCAGGTAGTTAGTACGGTCTTGGTTGTGGAACGCTCCGAGCCTGGCCACATCCAGAAGGTCCAGCGCCCGGTCTACTTCATCAGTGAAGTCCTTTCCGAGTCCAAGGCGCTGTACCTTCAGATCCAGAAGATTATCTATGTGGTGTTCATAACATCACGGAAGCTAGTCCACTACTTCCAAGGACACCCCATTACGGTGGTCAGCTCCTTCCCGATCGCCGATGTCATCAACAATCGAGATGCCACGGGTAGGATTGCCAAGTGGGCGATGGAATTAATGGCCGTCAGCATAGTTTATGCCCCCCGCACGGCCATCAAGTCCCAGGCTCTCGCCGACTTCATGGCCGAGTGGACAGAAGTCCAGTCTCCACCCTCCGTCATCGACCTTGAACATTGGGTACTCTACTTCGATGGTTCTCTGATGCTTCAGGGTGCAGGGGCTGGCGTCGTGCTCATATCCCCCAAAGGCGAGCACTTTAAGTACGTATTACAGATCCACTTCCCGGCATCTAACAATGTTGCCGAGTATGAAGCTTTACTCCATGGTCTTCGACTTGCCGCTTCACTCGGGATTCGTCGCCTCCTGGCCCGCGGAGACTCCGAACTGGTGGTCCGGCAGGTCATGAAGGATTGGTCATGCAGAGACCCCTCCATGGAAGCCTACTGCCAAGAAGTGCGCAAGCTCGAAGCCAAGTTCGACGGTCTTGAAATTACCCATGTCCTACACCGAGACAACGAAGCCGCGGATGCACTCGCCAAGCTGGGGTCCAGTCGGGACGTCGTCCCGGCTGGAGTTTTCCTCCAGGATTTGCATACCCCCTCCATCAAGGCGGACACAACACCCGAAACCGAAGAACAGCAAGTCCAGGAACGCGACGCCACTCAGCAGCCCTCGCCAGAGGTCCTGGTCGTTACTCCCGACTGGACAACACCTTTCCTCGATCACCTCCTACGGGATGTCCTCCCGCCGAACCAGACCAAGACGTGCCGCATCGCGCGACGCGCCGAGGCCTTCGTCATTATTGATGGTGAACTTTACAAAAAGAGCACCTCCGGGGTCCTCCAACGGTGCATATCCCAAGATCAAGGAAAGCAATTGCTGTACGAAATCCACTCAGGAGTGTGTGGACACCATGCAGCGCCCAAGTCGCTAGTCGAGAAGGCCTTCCGACAAGGTTTCTTTTGGCCGACCGCCGTATCAGACGCCGAACACATCGTCCGCACCTGCGAGGTATGCCAGTATTTCGCCCGGCAGACACACTTGCCGGCTCAGGCCCTCCAAACTATCCCGATCACCTGGCCCTTCGCGGTTTGGTGTCTAGACATGGTTGGTCTCCTCAAGAAGGCTCCCGGGGGCTATACACACCTCTTCGTCACAGTCGACAAGTTCACCAAATGGATTGAAGCCAAGCCGGTGGCCACGATAACTGCGGAAAAGGCCGTCGAATTTTTTCGGGACATTATCTTCCGTTTTGGCGTGCCCAACAGCATCATCACAGACAACGGCACCCAGTTCACTAGGCGAGCTTTCTTCAATTCTGCGATGACTATAACATCAGCCTTGACTTTGCTGCCGTGGCACACCCCCGCACCAATGGGCAAGTCGAGCGGTCCAATGGCCTGATCATGCAAGGCCTCAAGCCTCGGACCTTCCAGCGTCTGAACAAATTCGCAGGCAAATGGGCAGCCGAGTTACCATCAGTGCTTTGGAGCCTACGAACTACGCCCAACCGATCAACCGGTTACACACCCTTCTTCATGGTCTACGGAGCCGAGGCCGTCCTCCCGACTGATTTGGAATTTGGCTCCCCACGCGTCCGCACCTTCAACAAGGCCGCGTCAGAGGAAGCAAGATAGGACGCTCTCGACCAACTCGAAGAAGCGTGCGAAGTTGCGTTCCTCCAGTTGGCCAAGTACCAACAGGGCCTACGGCGCTACCACAGCCGGCACGTACGCAGCCGCTCGTTCAACGTCGTCGACCTGGTTCTACGCCAAGTCCAGTCCAGCAAAGAGTAGCACAAACTTTCACCACCATGGGAGGGTCCGTACATAGTCGCCGAGGTGCTACGCTCGGGGGCTTACCGGTTGAAAGACAGCGACGGCAACGTCTTCACCAACGCATGGAACATCGAACAGCTACGTCGTTTCTACGCTTAGACCCCTTCTTTCTGATACCTCGGAAACATGAATGAAGGCACCTTTTTCGCTTCGCTTGAAACAAATTCCTTTTCCCGGCTAACCCGCTACGCCCGTTCGTAGCGGGTACTCGGCAACTACACGGTTTCTCCTGTACTCGTGAACTACTTTAGTACTATGTATATAATCCGACGTTAACTCTTTGACTCCAATCGCCGGTTTATGCCGCAACCTTATGCTACACGAGACAAACGCCCACGGCTAATCCCTACGCAAAGGAGGCTACGACAGGTTGGCGAAGAGCAGAAACAAATGAACAAACATACACACGAACAAGTTTTTCATGACTAAAATAACATTACTTGCATATTGCAGTAGTCAGTACAAAACTCACTCGGCATCCCCGAGTGCATGCAAAAATCACTCAACATTCTCGAGTCCTTACAAAAATCACTCGGCATTCCCGAGTCCTTACAAAAGTTACTCAGCATCCCCGAGCAGTTCACAACTACTTCTAATTTCTACAGGCCCACGTGATCCATGAGGGAGTCCGCCGTAGACTCAACGATACTCATCATCACCGGAATATCTTCGTCCGGGACGTCGGCAGCGTACCCCCCCCCAATCGCCTGCATATCTAGCAGCGGATAGTGGGGACCGCGCCACTGCCAGAGCTATGGTGGCCCCCGTCCACGCAGCTTCCGACTCGAGCTTCTTCAACTGGTCAGGTGCTTGCTTCAGGCGCTCCACGACCGCCTCTACGGAGTCCGGGGCCGGTTCCTCTTCCCAGATAGCGCCGCACGTTACCCGTCCCGCCGTCAGCAACGACTCGGTCATCTCACAGGCCTTCCTGAGTGTCGGAGTATTATTCCAGCAATACTAACTATGGGGCGGTGTGAGCACAGCAAATCAGGATGGGTGTACACGGGAGACAGGATTTAGATAGGTTCAGGCCCTCACGGAGAGGTAGTACCCTACGTCCTGTGTTTGGTGGCTAGTATAGCTCGTATCCCGAGTGCCGCAAGCCCTAGAGACTCGATCTCGAGGTTGCTTGGACTTGAAAACAATGGAGGTTGTCTATGACCTAGAAAGTGCTTGCCGATCGGAGGTT